>CM024721.1:57155622-57268078 GCA_014182545.1 Eucalyptus globulus
ATGCTCCTAGGTTGGTTGAGGATCGAGAGGAAAAGGCTAAGAGATTCCTGAAAGGATTAAGGACTGATATTAGAAAACAACTAGTGCCTCTAAACATAAGGGATTATAATGAGATTTATGAGAGGGCACAGTTGGTGGAGCAAGAGTTAGTGAGAGAGCAATCAGAATCTAAGAGGCAGATGACCTTTAATGATGTTCGAAGGGGTAAGAGACCTTATCCTGATCAAGGACAGCCCTGGGAATCAAAGAAGAGGAATAATTTTGGGAATTCTGGAAAAGTTAGGAATGGCCCGATTCTAGGGAGAGTACCTTACCAAAATAATATTTGTCAGAGATGTGGTGGACAACATGGACCAGGACCCTGTAATGATCGATTGAAATGTTTTGGTTGTGGGCAGAGAGGTCACTTTAAGAAAGATTATCCACAAGAGAGGTCGCAGCCGAATGTCAACTCGGTGCGACAGGTACAACAAAGTACTGGTGGACCAAACCTACTAAGGAATCCACAGAGGCCACCACCACAAGGAAGGGTGTATGCGGTCACTCAAGAGGAAGCAAGAGCTTCCGAAAGTGTTATCTCAGGTACAATTTCGATAGATGGATAAGAAGGCATATGCGTTATTTGATATGAGTGGCACGCATTCATTTGTGTCTGAAAAATATAGATGATTGTGAGAAATAGGAACCAAATCTTTAGATGTGCCTCTTCGTATTTCTACATTACTGAAAGATATGTTGTTATCTACGTTAACATGTGGGATGTGTGAGATAACCCTAGGAGAATGAGATCTGGAGATGGACTTGATAGTGATAGTTATGTGTAACTTTGACCTTATCATAAGAATGGACTAGCTCCGTAAGCAATGGACTAGGATGAATGATCTCCTGATATAGTACTTACCCGTGCGCTAAGGATAAAACCGTGAGGCTAAGAATGGGATAGGCCAAAGCGGATAATATCTCTGTGAGTTAGTCCCTATCGAAACGAGACCCTCCAATGGATGTGTAGTTTGGGTTCGAACCAGGCGAAAGCTGGTGTACCTGTAACGACTTGATCTGATGAGGGCGAGGAGTGGACGCCGAGGTTAAAGGACCTGAACAAAGAGCGGCTCCAGGCACGCTTCTAGGATGGCAAAAGGGGGCAGGAATGAATCGAACTATGAACTGAGCTGGGAAGGCAGTGTTTATGGGATAATTTTATCAGAGTGGCGCAGTGGAAGCATGGTTAAGCTTATAGAACTTTGTTTGTGAAAAAGAAGGATGGTTGATGAAGTTGTACATTGATAATAGGCAATTGAATCATGTAATTGTTAAGAGTAAGTACTCATTACCTAGAATTGATGATTTATTTGATGCACAGTGCCGACTTTCAAGGTATCAGGATCTCCAAAATATTAAATCCGATCGAAATAATGCTTTTGGAGCCCACTTATCCATGTTGTTTCTGCTTGCCGGGGTCTATAGTGAAAATACCAAAAATGAATTTTTAATGGAACACAAGGGAATTTTCTTTGATGAGCCTCCATTTCCCGACGATTTCGCCGACTTTAGTATCGGGATCTCCAAAATATTAAATCTGATCGAAATAAAGCTTTTGGAGCCCACTTATCCGTGTTGTTTCCGCCTGCCGGGGTCAATAGTGAAAATATTTAAAAGGAATTTTTAATGGAACACAAGGGAATTTTTTGTGCCGAGTCTCTGTTTCTTGATTTCAGCCGACTTCCAAGGTATCGGGATCTCCAAAATATTAAATCTGATCGAAATAATGCGTTTGGAGCCCACTTATGCATGTTGTTTCCGCCCCAGTGGTCTACAAAGTGAAAATACCAAAGAGGAATTTTTAATGTAACACAAGGGAATTTTCTGTGCCGAGTCTTTGTTTCTTGATTTTAGCCGACTTCCAAGGTATCGTGATCTCCAAAATATTAAATCTGATCGAAATAAATTTTTCGAAGCCCACTTATCCATGCCATTTCCGCCTGCCGGGGTCAACAGTGAAAATACCGAAAAGGTATTTTTAATGTAACACAAGGGAATTTTCTGTGCCGAGTCTCCGTTTCCTGATTTAAGCCGACTTTCATGGTATCTGGATCTCCAAAATATTAAATCTAATCGAAATTATGCTTTTGGAACCCACTTGTCCATGGTGTTTCCTCCAGCTGAGGTGTACAGTGAAAATACGGAAATGGTATTTTTAATGGAACACAAGGGAATTTTGTTTGCCGAGTCTCCATTTCCTGATTGCAGTCGACTTTCAGGGTATCGGGACCTCCAAAATATTAAATCTGATCGAAATAAAGCTTTTGGAGCCCACTTATCCGTGTCATTTTCGCCTGCCGGGGTCAATAGTGAAAATATTTAAAAGGATAGTTTAATGGAACACAAGGGAATTTTTTGTGCCGAGTCTCTGTTTCTTGATTTCAGCCGACTTCCAAGGTTTCGGGATCTCCAAAATATTAAATCTGATCGAAATAATGCTTTTGGAGCCCACTTCTCCATGTCGTTTCCGCCTGCTAGGGTCTACATTGCAAATACCAAAGAGGAATTTTTAATGTAACACAAGGGAATTTTCTGTGCCCAGTCTCTGTTTCTTGATTTTAGCCGACTTCCAAGGTATCGTGATCTCCAAAATATTAAATCTGATCCAAATAAATTTTTAAAGGCCCACTTATCCATGCCATTTCCGCCTGCCGGGGTCAACAGTGAAAATTCCGAAAAGGTATTTTTAATGGAACACTAGGGAATTTTTTGTGCCAAGTCTCTGTTTCCTGATTTCAGTAGACTTTCAAGGTATCGGGATCTCCAAAATATTAAAACTGAACGAAATAATTCTTTTGGAGCGCACTTATCCATGTCGTTTTCGCCTGCCAGGGTCTACAGTGCAAATACCGAAGAGGAATTTTTAATGTAACAAAAGGGAATTTTCTGTGCCGAGTCTCCGTTTCCTGATTTCTGCCGACTATCATAGTATAGGGATCTCCAAAATATTAAATCTAATCGAAATAATGCTTTTGGACCCTAGTTGTCCATGTTGTTTCCGCTCGCTGGTGTGTACGTGAAAAATATTTAAAATGTATTTTTAATGGAACACAAGGGAATTTTGTTTGCCGAGTCTCCGATTCCTAATTTTAGTTGAGTTTCAGGGTGTCAGGTTCTACAACATATTAAAGCTTACCGAAATACCGCAACACAGGGATATTTTCTATGCAGAGTCTCCGTGTCCTGATTTCAGCCGACTCGGGGTTTCGTGGATCTCCAAAATATTAAATCTGATCGAAATAATGCTTTTGAAGACCATTCATCCATCCCGTTTCCGCCTGCCGGGATCTAAAGTGAAAATACCGAAAAGGAATTTTTAATGGAACACAAGGGAATTTTCTGTGCCGAGTCTCTGCTTTCTTGTTTCGCCGACTTTAAGGTATCGGGATCTCCAAAATATTAAATCTGATCGAAATAATGCTTTTGGAGCCCACTTATCCATGCCGTTTCCGCCTGCCAGGGTCTACAGTGCAAATACGAAAGAGGAATTTTTAATGTAACACAAGGGAATTTTCTGTGCCGAGTCTCTGTTTCTTGATTTCAGTTGACTTCCAAGGTATCGGGATCTCCAAAATATTAAATCTTATCGAAATAAAGGTTTCGGAGCCCACTTATCCTTGCCGTTTCCGCCTGCCGGGGTCTATAGTGAAAATATCGAAAATGTATTTTTAATGAAACACAAGGGAATTTTTTGTGCCGACTTTCCGTTTCCTGATTTAAGGCGACTTTCAAGGTATCGGGATCTCCAAAATACTTAATCCGATCGAAATAATGCTTTTGGAGCCAACTTATCCATGCCGTTTCCGCCTGCCGGGGTCTACAGTGAAAATACCGAAAATGAATTTTTAATGCAACACAAGGGAATTTTCTTTGCGGAGTCTCCATTTCTTGATTTCAGTCGACTTTCAGGGTATCGGGATCTCCAAAATATTAAATCTGATCGAAATAAAGCTTTTGGAGCCTACTTATCCGTGTTGTTTCCGCCTACCGTGGTCAATAGTGAAAATATTTAAAAGGAATTTTTAATGGAACCTAAGGGAATTTTTGTGCCGAGTCTCGTTTCTTGATTTGAGCTAACTTCCAACGTATCGGATCTCCAAAATATTAAATCTAATAGAAATAATGCTTTTGGAGCCTAGTTGTCCATGTTGTTTTCGCCGTTTGAGGTGTACAAAGGAAAATACCAAAAGGTATTTTTAATGGAACACAAGGGAATTTTGTTTGCCGAGTCTCCGATTCCTAATTTCAGTTGACTTTCAGGGTGTCAGGTTCTACAAAATATTAAATCTTACCGAAATACTGCAACACAGGGATATTTTCTATGCAGAGTCTCCGTGTCCTGATTTCAGCCGACTTTCAGGGTTTCGGGATCTCCAAAATATTAAATCTGATCGAAATAATGCTTTTGGAGCCCACTCATCCATCCCGTTTCCGCCTGCCGGGATCTAAAGTGAAAATACCGAAAAGGAATTTTTAATGGAACACAAGGGAATTTTCTGTGCCGAGTCTCTGTTTCTTCATTTCAGCCGACTTCCAAGGTATCGGGATCTCCAAAATATTAAATCTGATCGAAATAATGCTTTTGGAGCCCACTTATCCATGCCGTTTATGCCTGCCAGGGTCTAAAGTGCAAATACGAAAGAGGAATTTTTAATGTAACACACGGGAATTTTCTGTGCCGAGTCTCTGTTTCTTGATTTGAGCCGACTTCCAAGGTATCGGGATCTCCAAAATATTAAATCTGATCGAAATAAAGCTTTCGGAGCCCACTTAACCATGCCGTTTCCGCCTGCCGGGGTCAATAGTGAAAATACCAAAAATGTATTTTTAATGGAACACAAGGGAATTTTTTGTGCCGACTTTCCGTTTCCTGATTTCAGCCGACTTTCAAGGTATCGGGATGTCCAAAATATTAAATCCGATCGAAATAATGCTTTTGGAGCCCACTTATCCATGCCGTTTCCGCCTGCCGGGGGTCTACAGTGAAAATACCGAAAATGAATTTTTAATGGAACACAAGGGAATTTTCTTTGCCGAGTCTCCATTTCCTGATTTCAGTCGACTTTCAGGGTATCGGGATCTCCAAAATATTAAATCTGATCGAAATAAAGCTTTTGGAGCCTACTTATCCGTGTTGTTTCCGCCTGCCGGGGTCAATAGTGAAAATATTTAAAAGGAATTTTTAATGGAACCTAAGGGAATTTTTTGTGCCGAGTCTCTGTTTCTTGATTTGAGCTAACTTCCAACGTATCGGGATCTCCAAAATATTAAATCTAATAGAAATAATGCTTTTGGAGCCTAGTTGTCCATGTTGTTTTCGCCTGCTGAGGTGTACAGTGAAAATACCAAAAAGGTATTTTTAATGGAACACAAGGGAATTTTGTTTGCCGAGTCTCCGAATCCTAATTTCAGTTGACTTTCAGGGTGTTAGGTTCTACAAAATATTAAATCTTACCGAAATACTGCAACACAGGGATATTTTCTATGCAGAGTCTCCGTGTCCTTATTTCAGCCGACTTTCAGGGTTTCGGGATCTCCAAAATATTAAATCTGATCGAAATAATGCTTTTGGAGCCCACTCATCCATCCCGTTTCCGCCTGCTGGGATCTAAAGTGAAAATACCGAAAAGGAATTTTTAATGGAACACAAGGGAATTTGCTGTGCCAAGTCTCTGTTTCTTGTTTCAGTCGACTTCTAAGGTATCGGGATCTCCAAAATATTAAATCTGATCGAAATAATGCTTTTGGAGCCCACTTATCCATGCCGTTTACGCCTGCTAGGGTCTACAGGTGCAAATACGAAAGAGGAATTTTTGATGTAACACAAGGGAATTTTTTGTGCGGAGTCTGTGTTTCTTGATTTGAGCTGACTTCCAAGGTATCGGGATCTCCAAAATATTAAATGCGATCGAAATAAAGCTGAGCCCACTTAACCATGCAGTTTCCGCCGCCGGTCAATAGTGAAAATACCAAAAATGTATTTTTAATGGAACCTAAGGGAATTTTTTGTGCCGACTTTCCGTTTCCTGATTTCAGCCGACTTTCAAGGTATCGGGATGTCCAAAATATTAAATCCGACCGAAATAATGCTTTTGGAGCCCACTTATCCATGCCGCTTCCGCCCGCCTACAAAGTGAAAATACCGAAAATGAATTTTTAATGGAACACAAGGGAATTTTCCGAGTCTCCATTTCTTGATTTCGCCGACCTTGTATCGGATCTCCAAAATATTAAATCTGATCGAAATAAAGCTTTTGGAGCCTACTTATCCGTGTTGTTTCCGCCTGCCGGGGTCAATAGTGAAAATATTTAAAAGGAATTTTTAATGGAACCTAAGGGAATTTTTTGTGCCGAGTCTCTGTTTCTTGATTTGAGCTGACTTCCAACGTATCGGGATCTCCAAAATATTAAATCTAATAGAAATAATGCTTTTGGAGCCCAGTTGTCCATGTTGTTTTCGCCTGCCGGGATCTAAAGTGAAAATACCGAAAAATAATTTTTAATGGAACACAAGGGAATTTTCGTGCCGAGTCTCGTTTCTTGATTTCAGCCGACTTTCAAGGTATCGGGATCTTCAAAATATTAAATCTGATCGAAATAATGCTTTTGAGCCCACTTATCCATGCCGTTTTCCCCGCCGTGGTCTACAAGTGCAAAAACCAAAGAGGAATTTTTAATGTAACAAAAGGGAATTTTCTGTGCCGAGTCTCCGTTTCTTGATTTCAGCCGACTTTCATAGTATCGGGATCTCCAAAATATTAAATCTGATCGAAATAATGCTTTTGGAGCCCACTTATCCATGCCGTTTCCGCCCGCCGGGTCTACGGTGCAAAACCAAAGAGGAATTTTTAATGTAACAAAGGGAATTTTTGTGCCGAGTCTCCGTTTCTTGATTTCAGCCGACTTTCATAGTATCGGGATCTCCAAAATATTAAATCTAATCGAAATAATGCTTTTGGTGCCCTACTTATCCATGTTATTTTCGCCCGCTAGGTGTCAAAGTGAAAATACCGAAAAGGTATTTTAATGGAACACAAGGGAATTTTTTTGCCGAGTCTCCGAATACTAATTTCAATTGACTTTCAAGGTGTCATGTTCTATAAAATTACCAAATAATGCAACACGGATATTTTCTATGCAAGGGTCTTTCTCCCGATTTCAGCCGACTTCCAAGGTATCGGGATCTCCAAAATATTAAATCTTATCGAAATAATGCTTTTGGAGCCCACTTATCCATGCCGTTTCCGCCTGCCAGGGTCTACAGTGCAGAAACCAAAGAGGAATTTTTAATGTAACAAAACGGAATTTTCTGTGCCGAGTCTCCGTTTCTTGATTTCAGCCGACTTTCATAATATCGGGATCTCCAAAATATTAAATCTAATCGAAATAATGCTTTTGGTGCCCAGTTGTCCATGTTATTTTCGCCTGCTTAGGTGTACAGTGAAAATACCGAAAAGGTATTTTTAATGGAACACAAGGGAATTTTGTTTGCCGAGTCTCCGAATACTAATTTCAATTGACTTTCAAGGTGTCATGTTCTATAAAATATTAAATCTTACCGAAATACTGCAACACAGGGATATTTTCTATGCAGAGTCTCCCTGTCCTGATTTCAGCCGACTTCCAAGGTATCGGGATCTCCAAAATATTAAATCTGATCGAAATAATGCTTTTGGAGCCCACTTATCCATGACGTTTCCGCCTGCGGGGTCTACAATAGTTGAAAAACCGAAGAGGAATTTTTAATGTAACAAAAGGGAATTTTTTGTGCCGAGTCCATTTCCTTGATTTCAGCTGAGTTTCATGGTATCGGGATCTCCAAAGTATTAAATCTGATCAAAATTATGCTTTTGGAGCCCACTTGTCCATGCTGTTTCCTCCTGCTGAGGTGTACAGTGAAAATACCGAAAAGGTATTTTTAATGGAACACAAGGGAATTTTGTTTGCCGAGTCTCCGATTCCTAATTTCAGTCGACTTTCAGGGTGTCAGGTTCTACAAAATATTAAATCTTACCGAAATACTGCAACACATGGATATTTTCTATGTAGAGTCTTCGTGTCCTGATTTCAGACGACTTTCAGGTTTTCGGGATCTCCAAAATATTAAATCTGATCGAAATAATGCTTTTGGAGCCCACTCATCCATCTCGTTTCCGCCTGCCGGGGTCTAAAGTGAAAATACCGAAAAGGAATTTTTAATGGAACACAAGGGAATTTTTTGTGCCGAGTCTCTGTTTCTTGATTTCAGCTGACTTCCAAGGTATCGGGATCTCCAAAATATTAAATCTGATCGAAATAATGCTTTTGGAGCCCACTTATCCATGCCGTTTCCGCCTGCCGGGGTCTACAAAGTGCAAAAACCAAAGAGGAATTTTTAATGTAACAAAGGGAATTTTCTGTGCCGAGTCTCCGTTTCCTGATTTCAGCCGACTTTCATAGTATCGGGATCTCCAAAATATTAAATCTAATCGAAATAATGCTTTTGGAGCCCACTTGTCCATGTTGTTTCCGCCTGCTGAGGTGTACAGTGAAAATACCGAAAATGTATTTTTAATGGAACACAAGGGAATTTTGTTTGCCGAGTCTCCGATTCCTAATTTCGCTGACTTTCCGTGGTGTCGTTCTACAAAATATTAAATCTTACCGAAATACTGCAAAATATTAAACATTGAAATAATGCTTTTGGGGATATTTTCTATGGAAAGTCTTTCGTGTCAGATTTCAGCCGACTTTCAAGGTATCGGGATCTCCAAAATATTAAATCCGATCAAAATAATGCTTTTGGAGACCACTTATCCATGTCGTTTCTGCTTGCCGGGGTCTACAGTGAAAATTCTGAAAATGAATTTTTAATGGAACACAAGGGAATTTTCTTTCCCCGAGTCTCCATTTCGATTTCAGCCGACTTTCAAGTGTATCGGGATCTCGAAAATATTAAATCTGATTGAAATAATGCTTTTGGAGCCCACTTATCGATGCCATTTCCGCCTGCCGGGGTCTACAGTGCAAATACCAAAGTGGAATTTTTGATGTAACACAAGGGAATTTTCTGTGCTGAGTCTCTGTTTCATGATTTCAGGTGACTTCCAAGGTATCGGGATCTCCAAAATATTAAATCTGATCGAAATAATGTTTTTGGAGCCCACTTATCGATCCCGTTTCCACCTGCCGGTGGTCTCATAATAGCAAACACCAAAGAGGAAATTTTAATGTAACACAAGGGAATTTTCTGTGCCAAGTCTCTGTTTCTTGATTTCAACCGACTTCCAAGGTATCAGGATCTCCAAAATATTAAATCTGATCGAAATAAAGCTTTCGGAGCCCACTTATCCATGTCGATTCCGCCTGCCGGGGTCAACAGTGAAAATACTGAAAAGGTATTTTTAATGGAACACAAGGGAATTTTTTGTGCCGACTTTCCGTTTCCTGATTTCAGCCGACTTTCAAGGTATCGGGATGTCCAAAATATTAAATCCGATCGAAATAATGCTTTTGGAGCCCACTTATCCATGCCGTTTCCGCCTCCCGGGGTCTACAAAGTGAAAATACCGAAAATGAATTTTTATGGAACACAAGGGAATTTTCTTTGCTAAGTCTCCATTTCTTGAGTTCAGCCGACTTCGAGGTATCGGGATCTCCAAAATATTAAATCTGATCGAAATAAAGCTTTCGGAGCCCACTTATCCATGCCGTTTCCGCCTGCCGGGGTCAATAGTGAAAATACTGAAAAGGTATTTTTAATGGACCACAAGGGAATTTTTGTGCCGACTTTCCGTGTCCTGATTTCAGGCGACGTTCACAAGGGGTATCGTGGATGTCCAAAAATATTAAATCCGATCGAAATAATGCTTTTGGAGCCCACTTATCCATGCCGTTTCACTGACGGGTCTCAAATTGAAAATACCGAAAATGAATTTTTAATGGAACACAAGGGAATTTTTCTTTGCCGAGTCTCCATTTCTTGATTTCTGCCGACTTTCAAGGTATCGGGATCTCCAAAATATTAAATCTAATCGAAATAAAGCTTTTGAGCCTACTTATTTGAGTTGTTTCCGCCTGCCGGGGTCAATAGTGAAAATACCGAAAAGGTATTTTCAATGGAACACTAGGGAATTTTTTGTGCCGACTTTCCGTTTCCTGACTTCAGCTAACTTTCAAGGTATCGGTATGTCCAAAACATTAACTCCGATCAAAATAATGCTTTTGGAGCCCACTTATCCATGTCGTTTCTGCTTGCGGGGGTCTACAGTGAAAATTCCGAAAATGAATTTTTAATGGAACACAAGGGAAGTTTCTTTGCTGAGTCTCCATTTCCTGATTTCAGTCGACTTTCAGTGTATCGGGATCTCCAAAATATTAAATCTGATCGAAATAATGCTTTTGGAGCCCACTTATCCATGTTGTTTTCGCCTGTTGAGGTGTACAAAGTGAAAATATTTAAAAGGTATTTTTAATGGAACACAAGGAATTTGTTTGCCTAGTCTCCGATTCCTAATTTCAATTGACTTTCAGGGTGTAAGGTTCTACAAAATTTTAATGTAACACAGGGATATTTTCTATGAAGAGTCTCAGTGTCCTGATTTCAGCCGACTTTCAGGGTTTCGGGATCTCCAAAATATTAAATCGGATCGAACTAATGCTTTTGGAGCCCACTCATCCATCCCGTTACCGCCTGCCGTGATCTCAAGTGAAAATACCGAAAAGGAATTTTTAATGGAACACAAGGGAATTTTTTTGCCGAGTCTCTTTTTCTTGATTTCAGCCGACTTCAAGGTATCGGGATCTCGCAAAATATTAAATCTTATCGAAATAAAGCTTTGAGCCCACTTAACCATGCCGTTTCCGCCCGCCCGGGGTGAATAGTGAAAGTACCAAAAAGGTATTTTTAATGGAACACAAAGGGAATTTTTGTGCCGACTTTCCGTTTCGATTTCAAATTTGACTTCCAAGATGGGATCTCCAAAATATTAAATCTGATCGAAATAATGCTTTTGGAGCCCACTTATCCATGCCGTTTCCGCCTGCCGGGTCTACAGTGAAAATACCGAAAATGAATTTTTAATGGAACACAAGGGAATTTTCTTTGCCGAGTCTCCATTTCTTGATTTCAGCCGACATTCAAGGTATCGGGATCTCCAAAATATTAAATCCGATCCAAATAAAGCTTTTGGAGCCTACTTATCCGTGTTGTTTCCGCTTGCCGGGGTCAATACTGAAAATATTTAAAAGGAATTTTTAATGGAACCTAAGGGAATTTTTTGTGCCGAGTCTTTGTTTCTTGATTTCAGGTAACTTCCAAGGTATCGGGATCTCCAAAATATTAAATCTGATCGAAATAATGCTGTTGGAGCCCACTTTTCCATGTCGTTTCCGCTTGCCAGGGTCTACAATGCAAATACCAAAGAGGAATTTTTAATGTAACACATGGGAATTTTCTATGCCGAGTCTCTGTTTCTTGATTTCAACCGACTTCCAAGGTATCGGGATCTCCAAAATATTAAATATGATCGAAATAAAGGTTTCGGAGCCCACTTATCCATGCCGTTTCCGCCCGTCTGGGTCTACAAAGCGAAAAGGTATTTTTGAAAATACCAAAAGGGAATTTTTAATGTAACACAAGGGAATTTTTTGTGCCGACTTTCCGTTTCCTGATTTCAGGCGACGTTCAAGGTATCGGGATCTCCAAAATATTAAATCTGATCGAGATAATGCTTTTGGAGCACTTATCCATGCCGTTTCCGCCTGCAGGGGGTCTACAGTGAAAATACCGAAAATGAATTTTTAATGGAACACAAGGGAATTTTCTTTGCCGAGTCTCCATTTCCTGATATCAGCCGACTTTCAAGGTATCGGGATCTCCAAAATATTAAATCCGATCGAAATAAAGCTTTTGGAGCCTACTTATCCGTGTTGTTTCCGCCTGCCGAGGTCAATAGTGAAAATATTTAAAAGGAATTTTTAATGGAACCTAAGGGAATTTTTTGTGCCGAGTCTCTCTTTTGATTTCTTGATTTTCGGGCGACGTTCGGAGCCCACTTAAGGCATCGGGATTTCCAAAATATTAAATCTGATCGCAATAATGCTTTTGCAGCCCACTTATGCATGCTGTTTCCGCTTGTCGGGGTCTACAGTGAAAATACCGAAAATGAATTTTTCATGGAACACAAGGGAATTTTCTTTGCCGAGTCTCCATTTCCTGATTTGAGTCGACTTTTAGGGTGTCGGGATCTCCAAAATATTAAATCTGATCTAAATAAAGCTTTTGGAGCCTACTTATCCGTGTTCTTTCCGCCTGCCGGGGTCAATACTGAGAATATTTAAAAGGAATTTTTAATGGAACGTAAGGCAATTTTTTGTGCCGAGTCTCTGTTTCTTGATTTCAGCTGACTTCCAAGGTATCGGGATCTCCAAAATATTAAATCTGATTGAAATAATGCTTTTGGAGCCCACTTATCCATGCCGTTTCCGCCTGCCATGGTCTATAGTGCAAAAAGCAAAGAGGAATTTTTAATGTAACACAAAGGAATTTTCTGTGCGGAGTCTCTGTTTCTTGATTTGAGCCGACTTCCAAGGTATCGGGATCTCCAAAATATTAAATGTGATCGAAGTAAAGCTTTCGGAGCCCACTTATCCATGCCGTTTCCCCCTGCCGCGATCAATAGTGAAAATACCGAAAAGTTATTTTTAATGGAACACAAGGGAATTTTTTGTGCCGACTTTCCGTTTCCTGATTTCAGGCGACGTTCAAGGCATCGGGATCTCCAAAATATTAAATCCGATCGAAATAATGCTTTTGCAGCCCACTTATGCATGTTGTTTCCGCCTGCCGGGAGGTCTACAGTGAAAATACCGAAAATGAATTTTTCATGGAACACAAGGGAATTTTCTGTGCCGAGTCTCCGTTTCTTGATTTCAGTCGACTTTCAGGGTGTCGGGATCTCCAAAATATTAAATATGTTCTAAATAAAGCTTTTGGAGCCTACTTATCCGTGTTGTTTCCGCCTGCCGGGGTCAATACTGAGAATATTTAAATGGAATTTTTAATGGAACGTAAGGCAATTTTTTGTGCCGAGTCTCTGTTTCTTGATTTTAGCGGACTTCCGAGGTATCGAGATCTCCAAAATATTAAATCTGATCGAAATAAAGATTTCGGAGCCCACTTATCCATGTCGTTTCCGCCTGCCGGGGTCAACAGTGAAAATACTAAAAAGGCATTTTTAATGGAACACAAGGGAATTTTTTGTGCCGACTTTCCGTTTCCTGATTTCAGGCGACTTTCAAGTTATCGGGTTCTCCAAAATATTAAATCCGATCGAAATAATGTTTTTGGAGCCCACTTATCCATGCCGTTTCCGCCTGCCGGGGTCTACAGTGAAAATACCGAAAATGAATTTTTAATGGTACACAAGGGAATATTCCTTTCCGAGTCTCCATTTCTTGATTTCAGTCGACTTTGAGGGTATCGGGATCTCCAAAATATTAAATCTGATCGAAATAAAGCTTTTGGAGCCTACTTATCCGTGTTGTTTCCGCCTGCCAGGGTCAATAGTGAAAATATTTAAAAGGAATTTTTAATGGAACCTAAGGGAATTTTTTGTGCCGAGTCTCTGTTTCTTGATTTCAGCTGACTTCCAAGGTATCGGGATCTCCAAAATATTAAATCTGATCGAAATAATGCTTTTGGAGCCCACTTATCCATGCCGTTTCCCCGCTTGCCGGGGTCTACGGTGTAAAAACCAAAAGGAATTTTTAATGTAACAAAAGGGAATTTTCTGTGCCGAGTCTCCATTTCCGATTTCAGCCGATCTCAAAATATTAAATCCATCCCGCTTATCCATCCGTTTCCCCGCCGGATCTAAAGTGAAAATACCGAAAAGGAATTTTTAATGGAACACAAGGGAATTTTCTGTGCCGAGTCTCTGTTTCTTCATTTCAGCCGACTTCCAAGGTATCGAGATCTTCAAAATATTAAATATGATCGAAATAAAGCTTTTTGAGCCACTTATCCATGCCGTTTCCGCTGCGGGGTCAATAGTGAAAACACCAAAGAGGAATTTTTAATGTAACACAAGGGAATTTTCTGTGCCGAGTCTCTGTTTCTTAATTTCAGCCGACTTCCAAGGTATCAGGATCTCCAAAATATTAAATCTTATCGAAATAAAGCTTTCGGAGCCCACTTAACCATGCCGTTTCCGCCTGTCGGGGTCAATAGTTGTCACGTCCTCTTTCTTTCCTCCGGGGAAAAGGAAGAGGGTTTTATTGCCTAAAGAGGCGGAAATAGCCCCAATTAGACAAGGCTCTCCCAAGCCCATATTTTTTTCTTTTTTTTAGTTCTTAACAATCTATGTAATTCTAGGGAGTCGCCACTAGCCTATTGGGGTCGGCTTGAAACCAATCGAGACAGGGAGTGTTGTCTCTATTCTACGCAACCAGAGATTTCTAGGAACGGGGACTTGTTTACGCTAATGTTTCTATTAGCGGGTCCACTAACTTGAAAGGTTGTTTATCTAAATGGCCATACAATCTTGATTACCAATTATAATCTTTATGAAACCACTAAGTGTCCATGCAAATGTTTTTGTAGTCTTTTTTTAATGTCTAGACTAATTCTAACATAATTTAGAAGAGAAATTTACACTCAAATTAATCGCGCGTAAGTAAACATCCAAGAAATTGAAATGACTTGAAAATAAATGCAGAAAAGGTAAACCCGATACAAGTCGGGCAAATAATATTACATGGCTTTGTTATCACGCCCGGACAGGACCCCGTGAGCGAAATGAGAATTCAAATATTGAAATTACTCTATATGGAAATTTTAAATAGTTTAATCTACGCAAAATGGAATTTACGAAAATGGTTATAAAATACCAAAATAGCATTAAATTAGGAAAATGACCTTTTAAAATTAGGAAAATTTCATATATGTCATTTATATCTAATTTGATGCTATCTAACATTTTTTTGATATTTTTGAAATTTTGATATTTTTCTTTTTTTTAATTATTATTAGAAAAATAATAATAATAATTCTTTAAACCAATCTATGCTAACATGGGGTAACACAGCACATGAATATCACCATAATCAAGCTGAAATCGACCGTTTCAAGATCGAAGCTTAGTTTGAGCATTTTTTGTAACACTTGGTGTGCATTAAACTGCCCCAATAGCCTCCTCGAGCCATATTTGCAGCCTTCAACTCCCAAGCAATCTCATGTGGAACTAAAGTATTAAGATTATACTACCACATGCAAAGAACAGATCGAAAAAGCTAAAACCACATGAACCTAAAATCATCCTCAAATACACGGGTTTGAACTATTTTGTAAATGTTTGAACCCAAGTCAAACAAACAGGTTACATGCCCATATTCAAGCCCCGACAGTCTCATACGAGATCTAAAGGAAACATACTTGATCCGAGGAAAAGTAGATGAGCTTTCAAATGCAATAAACATCATAGAGAATGACCTACTGAACAACATCAAAACGAGTCTCCAGGAAGCACACATGCAACATACTTGAAGAGATTTCAAACACTTAGGAAAAAATTTGAAAAGGTATTTTTAATGGAACACAAGGGAATTTTTTGTGCCGACTCTCCATTTCTTGATTTTAGCCGACTTTCAAGGTATCGGGATCTCCAAAATATTAAATCTGATCGAAATAATGCTTTTGGAGCCCACTTATCCATGCCGTTTCCGCCTGCCGGGTTCTACAGTGAAGATACCGAAAATGAATTTTTAATGTAACACAAGGGATTTTTTTGCGCCCACTTTCCGTTTCTTTATTTCAGGCGACGTTCAAGGTATCGGGATCTCCAAAATATTAAATCTGATCGAAATAAAGCTTTCGGAGCCAACTAATCCATGCCGTTTCCGCTTTCCGGGGTCAATAGTGAAAATACCAAAAAGGTATTTTTAATGGAACACAAGGGAATTTTTTGTGCCGACTTTCCGATTCTTGATTTCAGGCGACTTTCAAGGTATTGGGATCTCCAAAATATTAAATCTGATCGAAATAATGCTTTTGGAGCCCACTTATCCATGCCGTTTCCGCCTGCCGGGGTCAACAGTGAAAATACTGAAAAGGTATTTTTAATGGAACACAAGGGAATTTTTCGTGCCGACTTTCCGTTTCCTGATTTCAGCCGACTTTCAAGGTATCGGGATCTCCAAAATATTAAATCTGGTCGAAATAAAGCTTTTGGAGCCCACTTATCCATGCCGTTTCCGCCTGCCGGGGTCTACAGTGAAAATACCGAAAATGAATTTTTAATGGAACACAAGGGAATGTTCTTTGTCGAGTCTCCATTTCTTGATTTCAGTCGACTTTCAAGGTATCGGGATCTCCAAAATATTAAATCTGATCGAAATAATGCTTTTGGAGCCCACTTATCCATGCCGTTTCGGCCTACCAAGGTCTATAGTGAAAATACCGAAAAGGTATTTTTATTGGAACACAAGGGAATTTTCTGTGCCGAGTCTCTGTTTCTTGATTTCAGCCGACTTCCAAGGTATTGGGATCTCCAAAATATTAAATCTGATCGAAATAAAGCTTTCGGAGCCTACTTATCCATGCCGTTTCCGCCTGCCGAGGTCAATATTGTAAATACCGAAAAGGTATTTTTAATGGAACACATTGGAATTTTCTTTGCCGAGTCTCCATTTCCTGATTTCAGTCGACTTTCAGGGTATCGAGATCTCCAAAATATTAAATCTGATCGAAATAATGCTTTTGGAGCCCACTTATCCATGCCGTTTCTGCCTGCAAGGGTCTATAGTGCAAATACCAAAGAGGAATTTTTAATGTAACACAAGGGAATTTTTGTGCCGAGTCTCTGTTTCTTGATTTCAGCCGACTTCCAAGGTATGGGATCTCCAAAATATTAAATATGATCGAAATAAAGCTTTCGGAGCCCACTTATCCATGCCGTTTCCGCCTGCCGGGGTCAATAGTGAAAATACCGAAAAGGTATTTTTAATGGAACACAAGGGAATTTTTTGTGCCGACTTTCCGTTTCCTGATTTCAGGCGACTTTCAAGGTATCGGGATCTCCAAAATATTAAATCCGATCGAAATAATGCTTTTGGAGCCCACTTATCCATGCCGTTTCCGCCTGCCGGGGTCTATAGTGAAAATACCGAAAATGAATTTTTAATGGAACACAAGGGAATTTTCTTTGCCGAGTCTCCATTTCTTGATTTCAGTCGACTTTCAGGGTATTGGGATCTCCAAAATATTAAATCTGATCGAAATAAAGCTTTCGGAGCCTACTTATCCATGCCGTTTCCGCCTGCCGGGGTCAATAGTGAAAATACCGAAAAGGTATTTTGAATGGAACACAAGGGAATTTTTTGTGCCCACTTTCCGCTTCCTGATTTCCAGCGACTTTCAAGGTATCGGGATCTCCAAAATATTAAATCCGATCGAAATAATACTTTTGGAGCCCACTTATCCATGCCGTTTCTGCTTGCAAGGGTCTATAGTGCAAATACCAAAGACGAATTTTTAGTGTAACGCAAGGGAATTTTCTGTGCCGAGTCTCTGTTTCTTGATTTCAGCCGACTTCCAAGGTATTGGGATCTCCAAAATATTAAATCTGATCGAAATAAAGCTTTGGAGCCCACTTATCCATGCCGTTTCCTTCAATAGTGAAAATACCGAAAATGAATTTTTAATGGAACACAAGGGGTCAATATTGAAAATACCGAAAAGGTATTTTTAATGGAACACAAGGGAATTTTTTTGCCGAGTCTCCATTTCTTGATTTCAGTCTCGATTTTCAAGGTATCGGGATCTCCAAAATATTAAATCTGATCGAAATAATGCTTTTGGAGCCCACTTATCCATGCCGTTTTTCCGCCCGCAGGGGTCTATAGTGAAAATACCAAAAAGGAATTTTTAATGGAACACAAGGGAATTTTTTTGCCGAGTCTCCATTTCTTGATTTCAGCCGACTTCAAGGTATCGGGATCTCCAAAATATTAAATCTGATCGAAATAAAGCTTTTGGAGCCTACTTATCCATGCCGTTTCCTGCCGGGGTCAATAGTGAAAATACCGAAAAGGTATTTTTAATGGAACACAAGGGAATTTTCTTTGCCGAGTCTCCATTTCTTGATTTCAGTCGACTTTTCAAGGTATCGGGATCTCCAAAATATTAAATCTGATCGAAATAATGCTTTTGGAGCCCACTTTATCCATGCCGTTTCGCCTACCCAAGGGTCTATAGTGAAAATACCGAAAAGGTATTTTTAATGGAACACAATGGAATTTTCTTTGCCGAGTCTCCATATCCTGATTTCAGTCGATTTTCAAGGTATCGAGATCTCCAAAATATTAAATCTGATCGAAATAAAGCTTTCGGAGCCTACTTATCCATGCCGTTTCCGCCTGCCGGGGTCAATATTGTAAATACCGAAAAGGTATTTTTAATGGAACACAATGGAATTTTTTTGCCGAGTCTCCATTTCTTGATTTCAGTCGACTTTCAAGGTATCGGGATCTCCAAAATATTAAATCTGATCGAAATAATGCTTTTGGAGCCCACTTATCCATGCCGTTTCTGCCTGCAAGGGTCTATAGTGCAAATACCAAAAGGAATTTTTAATGTAACACAAGGGAATTTTTGTGCCGAGTCTCCATTTCTTGATTTCAGCCGACTTCCAAGGTATTGGGATCTCCAAAATATTAAATCTGACCGAAATAATGCTTTTGGAGCCCAACTTATCCATGCCGTTTCCGCCTGCCGGGGTCAATATTGTAAATACCGAAAAGGTATTTTTAATGGAACACATTGGAATTTTCTTTGCCGAGTCTCCATTTCTGATTTCAGTTGACTTTCATGGTATCCGGATCTCCAAAATATTAAATCTGTTCGAAATAAAGCTTTCGGAGCCCACTTATCCATGCCATTTCCGCCTGCCGGGGTCGACAGTGAAAATACCGAAAGTGAATTTTTAATGGAAGACAAGCAAATTTTCTTTGCCGAGTCTCCATTTCTTGATTTCAGCCGACTTCCAAGGTATCGGGATTTCTAAAATATTAAATCTGATCGAAATAAAGGCTTTGGAGCCTACTTATCCGTATTGTTTCCGCTTGCCGGGGCCAATAGTGAAAATATTTAAAAGGAATTTTTAATGGAACACAATTGGAATTTTTTTGCCGAGTCTCTGTTTCCTGATTTCAGTCGACTTTCAAGGTATCGGGATCTCCAAAATATTAAAACCGATTGAAATAATTCTTTTGGAGCCCACTTATCCATGTCGTTTCCGCCTGCCAGGGTCTATAGTGCAAATACCGAAGAGGAATTTTTAAGGTAACAAAAGGGAATTTTTGTGCCGAGTCTCTGTTTCTTGATTTCAGCCGACTTCCAAGGTATTGGGATCTCCAAAATATTAAATCTGATCGAAATAAAGCTTTCGGAGCCCACTTATCCATGCCGTTTCCGCCTGCCGGGGTCAATATTGTAAATACCGAAAAGGTATTTTTATTGGAACACAAGGGAATTTTTTTGCCGAGTCTCCATTTCTGATTTCAGTCGACTTTCAAGGTATCGAGATCTCCAAATATTAAATCTGATCGAAATAATGCTTTTGGAGCCCACTTATCCATGCCGTTTCTGCCTACCAAGGGTCTATAGTGAAAATACCAAAAGGAATTTTTAATGGAACGCAAGGGAACTTTTTGTGCCGACTTTTCGTTTCCTGATTTCAGCCGACATTCAAGGTATCGGGATCTCCAAAATATTAAATCTGATCGAAATAAAGATTTCGGAGCCCACTTATCCATGCCGTTTCCGCTTGCCGGGGTCAACAGTTAAAATACTGAAAAGGTATTTTTAATGGAACACAAGGGAATTTTTTGTGCCGAGTCTCTGTTTCTTGATTTCAGCTGACTTCCAAGGTATCGGGATCTCCAAAATATTAAATCTGATCGAAATAATGCTTTTGGAGCCCACTTATCCATGCCGTTTCTGCCTGCCAGGGTCTATAGTGCAAATACCAAAGAGGAATTTTTAATGTAACACAAGGGAATTTTCTGTGCCGAGTCTCTGTTTCTTGATTTCAGCCGACTTCCAAGGTATCGGGATCTCCAAAATATTAAATCTGATCGAAATAAAGCTTTCGGAGCCCACTTATCCATGCCGTTTCCGCCTGCCGGGGTCAATAGTGAAAATACCGAAAAGGTATTTTTAATGGAACACAAGGGAATTTTGTTTGCCGAGTCTCCATTTCCTGATTTCAGTCGACTTTCAGGGTATCGGGATCTCCAAAATATTAAATCTGATCAAAATAATGCTTTTGGAGCCCACTTATCGATGCCGTTTCCGCCTACCCGGGTCTATAGTGAAAATACCGAAAATGAATTTTTAATGGTACACAAGTGAATATTCCTTTCCGAGTCTCCATTTCTTGATTTCAGTCGACTTTGAGGGTATCGGGATCTCCAAAATATTAAATCTGCTCGAAATAAAGCTTTTGGAGCCTACTTATCCATGTCGTTTCCGCCTGCCGGGGTCAATAGTGAAAATATTTAAAAGGAATTTTTAATGGAACACAAGGGAATTTTTTGTGCCGAGTCTCCATTTCTTGATTTCAGTCGACTTTCAGGGTATCGGGATCTCCAAAATATTAAATCTGATCGAAATAATGCTTTTGGAGCCCACTTATCCATGCCGTTTCTGCCTCCAAGGGTCTATAGTGCAAATACCAAAGAGGAATTTTTAGTGTAACACAAGGGAATTTTCTGTGCCGAGTCTCTGTTTCTTGATTTCAGCCGACTTCCAAGGTATTGGGATCTCCAAAATATTAAATCTGATCGAAATAAAGCTTTCGGAGCCCACTTATCCATGCCGTTTCCGCCTGCCGGGGTCAACAGTGAAAATACTGAAAAGGTATTTTTAATGGAACACAAGGGAATTTTTTGTGCCGAGTCTCTGTTTCTTGATTTCAGCTGACTTCCAAGGTATCGAGATCTCCAAAATATTAAATCCGATCGAAATAATGCTTTCGGAGCCCACTTATCCAAGCCGTTTCCTACCAAAATATTAAAATCGAAATAATGTATTTTGGAGCCCCTTATCCGCCCAAGGTCTATAGTGAAAATACCAAAGAGGAATTTTTAATGTAACACAAGGGAATTTTCTTTGCCGAGTCTCCATTTCTTGATTTCAGCCGACTTCCAAGGTATTGGGATCTCCAAAATATTAAATCTGATCGAAATAAAGCTTTTGGAGCCCTACTTATCCATGCCGTTTCCGCCTGCCGGGGTCAATATTGTAAATACCGAAAAGGTATTTTTAATGGAACACAATGGAATTTTCTTTGCCGAGTCTCCATTTCCTGATTTCAGTCGACTTTCAAGGTATCGGGATCTCCAAAATATTAAATCTGATCGAAATAATGCTTTTGGAGCCCACTTATCCATGCCGTTTTCGCCTCCCGGGGTCTACAGCGAAAATACCGAAAATGAATTTTTAATGGAACACAAGGGAATGTTCTTTGTCGAGTCTCCATTTCTTGATTTCAGTCGACTTTCAGGGTATCGGGATCTCCAAAATATTAAATCTGATCGAAATAAAGCTTTTGGAGCCACTTATCCATGCCGTTTCCGCTGCGGGGGTCAGTGAAAATACCGAAAAGGTATTTTTAATGGAACACAAGGCAATTTTTTTTGCCTAGTCTCCATTTCTGATTTCAATCGACTTTCAAGGTATCGGGATCTCCAAAATATTAAATCTGATCGAAATAATGCTTTTGGAGCCCACTTATCCATGCCGTTTTCCGCCCGCCCACTTATCCATGGGGGTCTCTATAGTGAAAATACCGAAAATGAATTTTTAATGGAACACAAGGGAATGTTGTTTGTCGAGTCTCCATTTCTTGATTTCAGTCGACTTTCAGGGTATCGGGATCTCCAAAATATTAAATCTGATCGAAATAAAGCTTTTGGAGCCTACTTATCCGTGTTGTTTCCGCCTGCCGGGGTCAATAGTGAAAATATTTAAAAGGAATTTTTAATGGAACACAAGGGAATTTTTTTGCCGAGTCTCCATTTCTTGATTTTCAGCTCGACTTTCAAGGTATCGGGATCTCCAAAATATTAAATCTGATCGAAATAATGCTTTTGGAGCCCACTTATCCATGCCGTTTCGCCTACCAAGGGTCTATAGTGCAAATACCAAAGAGGAATTTTTAATGTAACACAAGGGAATTTTTGTGCCGAGTCTCCGTTTCTTGATTTCAGCCGACTTCCAAGGTATTGGGATCTCCAAAATATTAAATCTGATCGAAATAAAGCTTTGGAGCCTACTTATCCATGCCGTTTCCCGCCGGGGTCAATATTGTAAATACCGAAAAGGTATTTTTAATGGAACACATTGGTTTTTTCTTTGCCGAGTCTCCATTTCCTGATTTCAGTCGACTTTCAGGGTATCGAGATCTCCAAAATATTAAATCTGATCGAAATAATGCTTTTGGAGCCCACTTATCCATGCCGTTTCGGCCTACCAAGGGTCTATAGTGAAAATACCAAAAAGGAATTTTTAATGAACACAAGGGAATTTTCTTTGCCGAGTCTCCATTTCTTGATTTCAGCCGACTTCAAGGTATTGGGATCTCCAAAATATTAAATCTGATCGAAATAAAGCTTTTGGAGCCTACTTATCCATGCCGTTTCCGCCCCGCCGGGGTCAATATTGAAAATACCGAAAAGGTATTTTTAATGGAACACAATTGGAATTTTTTTGCCGAGTCTCCATTTCTTGATTTCAGTCGACTTTCAAGGTATCGAGATCTCCAAAATATTAAATCTGATCGAAATAATGCTTTTGGAGCCCACTTATCCATGCCGTTTCCGCCGCCGGGGTCTATAGTGCAAATACCAAAAGGAATTTTTAATGTAACACAAGGGAATTTTCTGTGCCGAGTCTCCATTTCTTGATTTCAGTCGACTTTCATGGTATCGGGATCTCCAAAATATTAAATCTGATCGAAATAAAGCTTTTGGAGCCTACTTTTCTGTGCCGTTTCTGCCTGCCGGGGTCAACAGTGAAAATACTGAAGAGGTATTTTTAACGGAACACAAGGGAATTTTGTTTGCCGAGTCTCCATTTCCTGATTGCAGTCGACTTTCAGGGTATCGGGACCTCCAAAATATTAAATCTGATCGAAATAAAGCTTTTGGAGCCCACTTATCCATGCCGTTTCCGCCCCCGGGTCAATAGTGAAAATACCAAAAGGAATTTTTAATGGAAACACAAGGGAAAGTCTCTATTGTTTCTTGATTTAGTGCAAATCCAAAATATTAAAGGAATTTTTAATGTAACATCCATGGAATTTTCAACTTATAGTGAAAATATATTGTAAAAGGTATTTTTAATGGAACACAATGGAATTTTCTTTGCCGAGTCTCCCATTTCTTGATTTCAGCCGACTTTCAAGGTATCGGGATCTCCAAAATATTAAATCTGATCGAAATAATGCTTTTGGAGCCCACTTATCCATGCCGTTTCCGCCTGCCGAGGTCTACAGTGAAAATACCAAAAATGAATTTTTAATGGAACACAAGGGAATTTTCTTTGCCGAGTCTCCATTTCTTGATTTCAGTCGACTTTCAGGGTATCGGGATCTCCAAAATATTAAATCTGATCGAAATAAAGCTTTTGGAGCCTACTTATCCATGCCGTTTTGCCGGGGTCAATATAGTGAAAATACCGAAAATGAATTTTTAATGGAACACAAGGGAATTTTTTGTGCCGAGTCTCCGTTTCCTGATTTCAGCCGACTTTCAAGGTATCGGGATCTCCAAAATATTAAATCTGATCGAAATAATGCTTTTGGAGCCCACTTATAGTGAAAATACCAAAAGGGAATTTTTAATGGAACACAAGGGAATTTTCTTTGCCGAGTCCCCATTTCTTGATTTCAGTCGACTTTGAGGGTATCGGGATCTCCAAAATATTAAATCTGTTCGAAATAAAGATTTCGGAGCCCACTTATCCATGCCGTTTCCGCCTGCCGGGGTCAACAGTGAAAATACCGAAAATGAATTTTTAATGGAACACAAGGGAATTTTTTTTGCCGAGTCTCCATTTCTTGATTTCAGTCGATCTTCAAGGTATCGGGATCTCCAAAATATTAAATCTGATCGAAATAATGCTTTTGGAGCCCACTTATCCATGCCGTTTCCGCCCAAGGGTCTATAGTGCAAATAAAGAAAAGGAATTTTTAATGGAACACAAGGGAATTTTCTGTGCCGAGTCTCTGTTTCTTGATTTCAGCCGACTTCCAAGGTATCGGGATCTCCAAAATATTAAATCTGTTCGAAATAAAGCTTTTGGAGCCCACTTATCCATGCCGTTTCCGCCTGCCGGGGTCAATAGTGAAAATACTGAAAAGGTATTTTTAATGGAACACAAGGGAATTTTTTGTGCGGACTTTCCGTTTCCTGATTTTAGTCGTCTTTCAAGGTATCGAGGTCTCCAAAATATTAAATCCGATCGAAATAATGCTTTTGGAGCCCACTTATCCAAGCCGTTTCCGCCTGCCGGGGTCTACAGTGAAAATACCGAAAATGAATTTTTAATGGAACACAAGGGAATTTTCTTTGCCGAGTCTCCATTTCTTGATTTCAGTCGACTTTCAAGGTATCGGGATCTCCAAAATATTAAATCTGATCGAAATAAAGCTTTTGGAGCCTACTTATCCGTGTTGTTTCCGCCTGCCGGGGTCAATAGTGAAAATATTTAAAAGGAATTTTTAATGGAACACAAGGGAATTTTTTTGCCGAGTCTCCATTTCATGATTTGATTTCAGTTGACTTCCAAGGTATCGGGATCTCCAAAATATTAAATCTGATCGAAATAATGCTTTTGGAGCCCACTTATCCATGCCGTTTCCGCCTGCCAAGGTCTACAGTGCAAATACCAAAGAGGAATTTTTAATGTAACACAAGGGAATTTTCTGTGCCGAGTCTCTGTTTCTTGATTTCAGCCGACTTCCAAGGTATCGAGATCTCCAAAATATTAAATCTGATCGAAATAAAGCTTTCGGAGCCTACTTATCCATGCCGTTTCCTTTGCCGAGGGGTCAATATTGAAAATACCGAAAAGGTATTTTTAATGGAACACAATGGAATTTTTTTTGCCGAGTCTCCATTTCTGATTTCAGTCGACTTTCAAGGTATCGAGATCTCCAAAATATTAAAAATGATCGAAATAATGCTTTTGGAGCCCACTTATCCATGCCGTTTCCGCTGCCAAGGGTCTATAGTGAAAATACCGAAAATGAATTTTTAATGGAACACAAGGCAATTTTCTTTGCTTAGTCTCCATTTCTTGATTTCAGTCGACTTTCAGGGTATCGGGATCTCCAAAATATTAAATCTGATCGAAATAAAGCTTTCGGAGCCTACTTATCCATGCCGTTTCCGCCTGCCGGGGTCAATATTGTAAATATTTAAAAGGAATTTTTAATGGAACACAAGGGAATTTTTTTGCCGAGTCTCCATTTCTTGATTTCAGTCGACTTTCAAGGTATCGGGATCTCCAAAATATTAAATCTGATCGAAATAATGCTTTTGGAGCCCACTTATCCATGCCGTTTCGCCGAGTCTCGCCTGATTTCGATCGACCAAGGGTCTATAGTGCAAATACCAAAGAGGAATTTTTAATGTAACACAAGGGAATTTTTTGTGCCGAGTCTCTGTTTCTTGATTTCAGCCGACTTCCAGGTATATGGGATCTCCAAAATATTAAATCTGATCGAAATAAAGCTTTCGGAGCCTACTTATCCATGCCGTTTCCGCCTGCCGGGGTCAATATTGTAAATACCGAAAAGGTATTTTTAATGGAACACAATGGAATTTTCTTTGCCGAGTCTCCATTTCCTGATTTCAGTCGACTTTCAAGGTATCGAGATCTCCAAATATTAAATCTGATCGAAATAATGCTTTTGGAGCCCACTTATCCATGCCGTTTCCGCCTGCCGGGGTCTACAGTGAAAATACTGAAAATGATTTTTTAATGGAACACAAGGGAATTTTCTTTGCCGAGTCTCCATTTCCTGATTTCAGTCGACCTTCAGGGTATCGGGATCTCCGAAATATTAAATCTGATCGAAATAAAGCTTTTGGAGCCTACTTATCCGTGTTGTTTCCGCCTGCCGGGGTCAATAGTGAAAATACCGAAAAGGTATTTTTAATGGAACACAAGGGAATTTTTTGTGCCGACTTTCCGTTTCCTGATTTCAGCGACTTTCAAGGTATCGGGATCTCCAAAATATTAAATCTGATCGAAATAATGCTTTTGGAGCCCACTTATCCATGCCGTTTCGGCCTACCAAGGTCTATAGTGCAAATACCAAAGAGGAATTTTTAATGTAACACAAGGGAATTTTCTGTGCCCAGTCTCTTTTTCTTGATTTCAGCCGACTTCCAAGGTATTGGGATCTCCAAAATATTAAATCTGATCGAAATAAAGCTTTCGGAGCCTACTTATCCATGCCGTTTCCGCCTGCCGGGGTCAATAGAAAAATACCGAAAAGGTATTTTTAATGGAACACAATGGAATTTTTTTGCCGAGTCTCCATTTTGATTTCAGCCGACTTCCAAGGTATCGAGATCTCCAAAATATTAAATCCGATCGAAATAATGCTTTTGGAGCCCACTTATCCAAGCCGTTTCCGCCTGCCGGGGTCTACAGTGAAAATACCGAAAATGAATTTTTAATGGAACACAAGGAAATTTTCTTTGCCGAGTCTCCATTTCTTGATTTCATTCGACTTTCAGGGTATCGGGATCTCCAAAATTTTAAATCTGATCGAAATAAAGGTTTTGGAGCCTACTTATCCGTGTTGTTTCCGCTTGCCGGGGCCAATAGTGAAAATACCGAAAATGAATTTTTAATGGAACACAAGGGAATTTTCTTTGCCGAGTCTCCATTTCTTGATTTCAGTCGACTTTCAAGGTATCGGGATCTCCAAAATATTAAATCTGATCGAAATAATGCTTTTGGAGCCCACTTATCCATGCCGTTTCCGCCTGCCAGGGTCTATAGTGCAAATACCAAAGAGGAATTTTTAATGTAACACAAGGGAATTTTTTGTGCCGAGTCTCTGTTTCTTGATTTCAGCTGACTTCCAAGGTATTGGGATCTCCAAAATATTAAATCTGATCGAAATAAAGCTTTTGGAGCCCACTTATCCATGCCGTTTCCGCCTGCCGGGGTCAATATTGTAAATACCGAAAAGGTATTTTTAATGGAACACAATGGAATTTTCTTTGCCGAGTCTCCATTTCCTGATTTCAGTCGACTTTCAAGGTATCGAGATCTCCAAATATTAAATCTGATCGAAATAATGCTTTTGGAGCCCACTTATCCATGCCGTTTCTGCCTCCAAGGGTCTATAGTGCAAATACCAAAAAGGAATTTTTAATGTAACACAAGGGAATTTTCTTTGCCGAGTCTCCATTTCTTGATTTCAGCCGACTTCAAGGTATTGGGATCTCCAAAATATTAAATCTGATCGAAATAAAGCTTTTGGAGCCTACTTATCCATGCCGTTTCCGCCGCCGGGGGTCAATAGTGAAAAATACCGAAAAGGTATTTTTAATGGAACACATTGGAATTTTCTTTGCCGAGTCTCCATTTCCTGATTTCAGTCGATTTTCAGGGTATCGAGATCTCCAAAATATTAAATCTGATCGAAATAATGCTTTTGGAGCCCACTTATCCATGCCGTTTCGGCCTACCAAGGTCTATAGTGCAAATACCAAAGAGGAATTTTTGATGTAACACAAGGGAATTTTCTGTGCCGAGTCTCTGTTTCTTGATTTCAGCCGACTTCCAAGGTATCGGGATTTCTAAAATATTAAATCTGTTCGAAATAAAGATTTCGGAGCCCACTTATCCATGCCATTTCCGCCTGGCGGGTCAACAGTTAAAATACTGAAAAGGTATTTTTAATGGAACACAACGGAATTTTCTTTGCCGAGTCTCCATTTCCTGATTTCAGTCGACTTTCAAGGTATCGAGATCTCCAAATATTAAATCTGATCGAAATAATGCTTTTGGAGCCCACTTATCCATGTCGTTTCTGCCTGCAAGGGTCTATAGTGCAAATACCAAAGAGGAATTTTTAGTGTAACACAAGGGAATTTTCTTTGCCGAGTCTCCATTTCCTGATTTCAGTCGACTTTCAGGGTATCGAGATCTCCAAAATATTAAATCTGATCGAAATAATGCTTTTGGAGCCTACTTATCCATGCAGTTTCCGCTGCCGGGGTCAATAGTGAAAATACCGAAAAGGTATTTTTAATGGAACACAATGGAATTTTTTGCCGAGCCGAGTCTCCATTTCTTGATTTCAGTCGACTTTCAAGGTATCGGGATCTCCAAAATATTAAATCTGATCGAAATAATGCTTTTGGAGCCCACTTATCCATGCCGTTTCGCCTACCAAGGGTCTATAGTGCAAATACCAAAAGGAATTTTTAATGTAACACAAGGGAATTTTCTGTGCCGAGTCTCTTTTCTTGATTTCAGCCGACTTCCAAGGTATTGGGATCTCCAAAATATTAAAATCGAAATGATCGAAATAAAGCTTTTGGAGCCTACTTATCCATGTATTTTTTCCTTTGCCGAGTCAATATTGAAAATACCGAAAAGGTATTTTTAATGGAACACAAGGGAATTTTCTTTGCCGAGTCTCCATGGAATTTTTCTTGATTTCAGGCGACTTTCAAGGTATCGGGATCTCCAAAATATTAAATCCGATCGAAATAATGCTTTTGGAGCCCACTTATCCATGCCGTTTCCGCCTGCCGGGGTCTACAGTGAAAATACCGAAAATGAATTTTTAATGGAACACAAGGAAATTTTCTTTGCCGAGTCTCCATTTCTTGATTTCAGCCGACTTCCAAGGTATCGGGATTTCTAAAATATTAAATCTGTTCGAAATAAAGATTTCGGAGCCCACTTATCCATGCCGTTTCCGCTGCCGGGTCAATAGTGAAAATATTTAAAAGGAATTTTTAATGGAACACAATTGGAATTTTTTTGCCGAGTCTCCATTTCTTCTTTTTCTTGATTTCAGTCGACTTTCAAGGTATCGGATCTCCAAAATATTAAATCTGATCGAAATAATGCTTTTGGAGCCCACTTATCCATGCCGTTTCCGCCTACCAGGGTCTATAGTGCAAATACCAAAGAGGAATTTTTAATGTAACACAAGGGAATTTTTTTGTGCCGAGTCTCTGTTTCTTGATTTCAGCCGACTTCCAAGGTATCGGGATCTCCAAAATATTAAATCTGATCGAAATAAAGCTTTCGGAGCCCACTTATCCATGCCGTTTCCGCCTTGCCGGGGTCAATATTGTAAATACCGAAAAGGTATTTTTAATGGAACACAATGGAATTTTTTTGCCGAGTCTCCATTTCTGATTTCAGCCGACTTTCAGTCGACTTTCAGGGTATCGGGATCTCCAATATATTAAACCTGCCCGAAATAATTGTTTTGGATCCCACTTATCCATGTTGTTTCCGCCTACCGGGGTCTATAGTAAAAATACCGAAAATGAATTTTTAATGGAACACAAGGGAATTTTTTGTGCCGACTCTCCATTTCTTGATTTTAGCCGACTTTCAAGGTATTGGGATCTCCAAAATATTAAATCTGATCGAAATAAAGCTTTTGGAGCCTACTTATCCATGCCGTTTCCGCCCGCCGGGTCAATAGTGAAAATATTTAAAAGGAATTTTTAATGGAACACAAGGGAATTTTTTTTGCCGAGTCTCCATTTCTTGATTTCAGTCGACTTCAAGGTATCGGGATCTCCAAAATATTAAATCTGATCGAAATAATGCTTTTGGAGCCCACTTATCCATGCTTTGGAGCCGTTTCCATGGTCTAGGGTCAATAGTGCAAATACCAAAAGGAATTTTTAATGTAACACAAGGGAATTTTCTTTGCCGAGTCCTGTTTCTTGATTTCAGCCGACTTCCAAGGTATTGGGATCTCAAAATATTAAATCTGATCGAAATAAAGCTTTTGGAGCCTACTTATCCATTTTGCCACGGTCAAGTGAAAATACCAAAAGGAATTTTTAATGGAACACAAGGGAATTTTTTGCCGAGTCTCCATTTCCTGATTTCAGTCGACTTTCAGGGTATCGAGATCTCCAAAATATTAAATCTGATCGAAATAATGCTTTTGGAGCCCACTTATCCATGCCGTTTCGGCCTACCAAGGTCTATAGTGCAAATACCAAAGAGGAATTTTTAATGTAACACAAGGGAATTTTTGTGCCGAGTCTCCGTTTCTTGATTTCAGCCGACTTCCAAGGTATTGGGATCTCCAAAATATTAAATCTGATCGAAATAAAGCTTTGGAGCCTACTTATCCATGCCGTTTTCCTTGCCGGGTCAATATTGTAAATACCGAAAAGGTATTTTTAATGGAACACAATGGAATTTTCTTTGCCGAGTCTCCATTTCCTGATTTCAGTCGACTTTCAGGGTATCGAGATCTCCAAATATTAAATCTGATCGAAATAATGCTTTTGGAGCCCACTTATCCATGCCGTTTCCGCCTACCAGGGTCTATAGTGCAAATACCAAAGAGGAATTTTTAATGTAACACAAGGGAATTTTCTGTGCCGAGTCTCTGTTTCTTGATTTCAGCCGACTTCCAAGGTATTGGGATCTCCAAAATATTAAATCTGATCGAAATAAAGCTTTCGGAGCCTACTTATCCATGCCGTTTCCCCTGCGGGAGGTCAATATTGTGAAAATACCGAAAAGGTATTTTTAATGGAACACATTGGAATTTTTTTGCCGAGTCTCCATTTCTGATTTCAGGCGACGTTCAAGGTATCGGGATCTCCAAAATATTAAATTCGATCGAAATAATGCTTTTGGAGCCCACTTATCCATGCCGTTTGCACCTGCCAGGGTCTACAGTGAAAATACCGAAAAGAATTTTTAATGGAACACAAGGGAATTTTCTTTGCCGAGTCTCCATTTCCTGATTTCAGCCGACTTCAAGGTATTGGGATCTCCAAAATATTAAATCTGATCGAAATAAAGCTTTCGGAGCCTACTTATCCATGCCGTTTCCGCCTGCCGGGGTCAATATTGTAAATACCGAAAAGGTATTTTTAATGGAACACAATGGAATTTTCTTTGCCGAGTCTCCATTTCCTGATTTCAGTCGACTTTCAGGGTATCGAGATCTCCAAAATATTAAATCTGATCGAAATAATGCTTTTGGAGCCCACTTATCCATGCCGTTTCGGCCTACCAAGGTCTATAGTGCAAATACCAAAGAGGAATTTTTAATGTAACACAAGGGAATTTTCTGTGCCGAGTCTAGGTTTCATGATTTTAGCCGACTTCCAAGGTATCGGGATCTCCAAAATATTAAATCCGTTCAAAATAAAGATTTTGGAGCCTATTATCCACGCCGTTTCGGCCCGCCGGGGTCAATATTGTAAATACCGAAAAGGTATTTTTAATGGAACACAATTGGAATTTTTTTGCCGAGTCTCCATTTCTTGATTTCAGTCGACTTTCAAGGTATCGAGATCTCCAAATATTAAATCTGATCGAAATAATGCTTTTGGAGCCCACTTATCCATGCCGTTTCCTTCTACCAAGGGTCTATAGTGCAAATACCCAAAAAGGAATTTTTAATGTAACACAAGGGAATTTTTTGTGCCGAGTCTCACTTTCTTGATTTCAGCCGACTTCCAAGGTATTGGGATCTCCAAAATATTAAATCTGATCGAAATAAAGCTTTCGGAGCCTACTTATCCATGCCGTTTCCGCCTGCCGGGGTCAATATTGTAAATACCGAAAAGGTATTTTTAATGGAACACAATGGATTTTTTTTGCCGAGTCTCCATTTCTGATTTCAGTCGACTTTCAAGGTATCGAGATCTCCAAAATATTAAATCTGATCGAAATAATGCTTTTGGAGCCCACTTATCCATGCCGTTTCCGCCTACCAAGGGTCTATAGTGAAAATACCAAAAAGGAATTTTTAATGGAACACAAGGGAATTTTCTTTGCCGAGTCTCCATTTCTTGATTTCAGCCGACTTCAAGGTATTGGGATCTCCAAAATATTAAATCTGATCGAAATAAAGCTTTTGGAGCCTACTTATCCATGCCGTTTTCGCTTTGCCGGGGTCAATAGTGAAAATACCGAAAAGGTATTTTTAATGGAACACATTGGAATTTTTTTTTGCCGAGTCTCCATTTCTTGATTTAAGCGGACTTCCAAGGTATCGGGATCTCCTAATAATAAATCTGATCGAAATAATGCTTTTGGAGCCCACTTATCCATGCCGTTTCGGCCTACCAAGGTCTATAGTGCAAATACCAAAGAGGAATTTTTAATGTAACACAAGGGAATTTTCTGTGCCCAGTCTCTGTTTCTTGATTTCAGCCGACTTCCAAGGTATTGGGATCTCCAAAATATTAAATCTGATCGAAATAAAGCTTTCGGAGCCTACTTATCCATGCCGTTTCCCCTGCCGGGTCAATATTGTGAAAATACCGAAAAGGTATTTTTAATGGAACACAATGGAATTTTTTTGCCGAGTCTCCATATCCTGATTTCAGTCGACTTTCAGGGTATCGAGATCTCCAAAATATTAAATCTGATCGAAATAATGCTTTTGGAGCCCACTTATCCATGCCGTTTCGGCCTACCAAGGTCTATAGTGCAAATACCAAAGAGGAATTTTTAGTGTAACACAAGGGAATTTTCTTTGCCGAGTCTCCATTTCTTGATTTCAGTCGACTTTCAGGGTATTGGGATCTCCAAAATATTAAATCTGATCGAAATAAAGCTTTTGGAGCCTACTTATCCCTGCCGTTTCCGCCTGCCGGGGTCAATAGTGAAAATACTAAAAAGGTATTTTTAATGGAACACAAGGGAATTTTCTTTGCCGAGTCTCCATTTCCTGATTTCAGTCGACTTTCAGGGTATCGAGATCTCCAAAATATTAAATCTGATCGAAATAATGCTTTTGGAGCCCACTTATCCATGCCGTTTCGGCCTACCAAGGTCTATAGTGCAAATACCAAAGAGGAATTTTTAATGTAACACAAGGGAATTTTTATGCCGAGTCTCCATTTCCTGAATTCAGCCGACTTCCAAGGTATTGGGATCTCCAAAATATTAAATCTGATCGAAATAAAGCTTTCGGAGCCTACTTATCCATGCCGTTTCCGCATGCCGAGGTCAATATTGTAAATACCGAAAAGGTATTTTTAATGGAACACAATGGAATTTTTTTGCCGAGTCTCCATTTCTTGATTTCAGTCGACTTTCAGGGTATCGAGATCTCCAAAATATTAAATCTGATCGAAATAATGCTTTTGGAGCCCACTTATCCATGCCGTTTTCGCCTACCAAGGGTCTATAGTGCAAATACCAAAAAGGAATTTTTAATGTAACACAAGGGAATTTTTGTGCCGAGTCTCCATTTCTTGATTTCAGCCGACTTCCAAGGTATTGGGATCTCCAAAATATTAAATCTGATCGAAATAAAGCTTTCGGAGCCTACTTATCCATGCCGTTTCCGCCTGCCGGGGTCAATAGTGAAAATACCGAAAAGGTATTTTTAATGGAACACAAGGGAATTTTTTGTGCCGACTTTCCGATTCCTGATTTCAGGCGACTTTCAAGGTATCGGGATCTCCAAAATATTAAATCTGATCGAAATAATGCTTTTGGAGCCCACTTATCCATGCCGTTTCGCTGCTACGCAAGGGTCTATAGTGAAAATACCAAAAGGAATTTTTAATGTAACACAAGGGAATTTTTGTGCCGAGTCTCCATTTCTTGATTTCAGCCGACTTCCAAGGTATTGGGATCTCCAAAATATTAAATCTGATCGAAATAAAGCTTTCGGAGCCTACTTATCCATGCCGTTTCCGCCGCCGGGGTCAATATTGAAAATACCGAAAAGGTATTTTTAATGGAACACAATTGGAATTTTTTTGCCGAGTCTTTTTGATTTCAGTCGACTTTCAGGGTATCGAGATCTCCAAATATTAAATCTGATCGAAATAATGCTTTTGGAGCCCACTTATCCATGCCGTTTCTGCCTACAAGGGTCTATAGTGCAAATACCAAAGAGGAATTTTTAGTGTAACACAAGGGAATTTTCTGTGCCGAGTCTCTGTTTCTTGATTTCAGCCGACTTCCAAGGTATTGGGATCTCCAAAATATTAAATCTGATCGAAATAAAGCTTTCGGAGCCTACTTATCCATGCCGTTTCCGCCTGCCGGGGTCAATAGTGAAAAAAATTCAAAGGAATTTTTAATGGAACACAATGGAATTTTTTTGCCGAGTCTCCATTTCTTGATTTCAGTCGACTTTCAAGGTATCGAGATCTCCAAAATATTAAATCTGATCGAAATAATGCTTTTGGAGCCCACTTATCCATGCCGTTTCCGCCGCCGCAAGGGTCTATAGTGCAAATACCAAAAGGAATTTTTAATGGAACACAAGGGAATTTTCTTTGTGCCGAGTCTCTGTTTCTTGATTTCAGCCGACTTCCAAGGTATCGGGATGTCCAAAATTTTAAATCTGATCGAAATAAAGCTTTCGGAGCCTACTTATCCATGCCGTTTCCGCCTGCCGGTGTCAATAGTGAAAAATACCGAAAAGGTATTTTTAATGGAACACAAGGGAATTTTTTGTGTCCACTTTCCGTTTCCTGATTTCAGGCGACTTCCAAGGTATCGGGATCTCCAAAATATTAAATCCAATCGAAATAATGCTTTTGGAGCCCACTTATCCATGCCGTTTCGGCCTACCAAGGTCTATAGTGCAAATACCAAAGAGGAATTTTTAATGTAACACAAGGGAATTTTCTGTGCCGAGTCTCTGTTTCTTGATTTCAGCCGACTTCCAAGGTATTGGGATCTCCAAAATATTAAATCTGATCGAAATAAAGCTTTCGGAGCCTACTTATCCATGCCGTTTCCCCTTTGCCGGGGTCAATAGTGAAAATACCGAAAAGGTATTTTTAATGGAACACAATGGAATTTTTTTTTGCCGAGTCTCCATTTCTTGATTTCAGTCGACTTTCAAGGTATCGAGATCTCCAAAATATTAAATCGATCGAAATAATGCTTTTGGAGCCCACTTATCCATGCCGTTTCCGCCTACCAAGGGGTCTATAGTGCAAATACCAAAAAGGAATTTTTAATGGAACACAAGGGAATTTTCTTTGCCGAGTCTCCATTTCTTGATTTCAGTCGACTTTCAGGGTATTGGGATCTCCAAAATATTAAATCTGATCGAAATAAAGCTTTTGGAGCCTACTTATCCGTGTTGTTTCCGCTTGCCGGGGCCAATAGTGAAAATATTTAAAAGGAAGTTTTAATGGAACACAAGGAAATTTTCTTTGCCGAGTCTCCATTTCTTGATTTCAGGCGACTTCCAAGGTATCGGGATCTCCAAAATATTAAATCTGATCGAAATAATGCTTTTGGAGCCCACTTATCCATGTCGTTTCTGCCTGCAAGGGTCTATAGTGCAAATACCAAAGAGGAATTTTTAGTGTAACACAAGGGAATTTTCTGTGCCGAGTCTCTGTTTCTTGATTTCAGCCGACTTCCAAGGTATCGGGATCTCAAAAATATTAAATATGTTCGAAATAAAGCTTTTGGAGCCCACTTATCCATGCCGTTTCCGCCTGCCGGGGTCTATAGTGAAAATACCGAAAAGGAATTTTTAATGGAACACAAGGGAATTTTCTGTGCCGAGTCTCCGTTTCCTGATTTCAGTCGACTTTCAGGGTATCGAGATCTCCAAAATATTAAATCTGATCGAAATAATGCTTTTGGAGCCCACTTATCCATGCCGTTTCCGCCTGCCGGGGTCAATAGTGAAAATACCAAAAGTGAATTTTTAATTGAAGACAAGCAAATTTTCTTTGCCGACTCTTCATTGCTTGATTTTAGCCGACTTCCAAGGTATCGGGATCTCCAAAATATTAAATCCGATCAAAATAAAGATTTTGGAGCCTATTATCCACGCCGTTTCGGCCCGCCGGGGTCAATAGTAAAAATAGCGAAAAGGTATTTTTAATGGAACACAAGGGAATTTTTTGTGCCGACTTTCCGATTCTTGATTTCAGGCGACTTTCAAGGTATTGGGATCTCCAAAATATTAAATCCGATCGAAATAATGCTTTTGGAGCCCACTTATCCATGCCGTATTTTTTGGAACCAATGGAATTTTTTTGCCGAGTCTCCATTTCTTGATTTCAGTCGACCAAGGGGTCTATAGTGCAAATACCAAAAGGAATTTTTAATGGAACACAAGGGAATTTTTTTGCCGAGTCTCCATTTCTTGATTTCAGCCGACTTTCAAGGTATGGGATCTCCAAAATATTAAATCTGATCGAAATAAAGCTTTTGGAGCCTACTTATCCATCCCGTTTCCGCCCTTTGCCGAGGTCAATAGTGAAAATACCGAAAAGGAATTTTTAATGGAACACAATGGAATTTTTTTTTGCCGAGTCTCCATTTCTTGATTTTTCGACGATTTTCAAGGTATCGAGATCTCCAAAATATTAAATCTGATCGAAATAATGCTTTTGGAGCCCACTTATCCATGCCGTTTCGCCCGCCAAGGGGTCTATAGTGCAAATACCAAAGAGGAATTTTTAATGTAACACAAGGGAATTTTCTGTGCCGAGTCTCTGTTTCTTGATTTCAGCCGACTTCCAAGGTATTGGGATCTCCAAAATATTAAATCTGATCGAAATAAAGCTTTGGAGCCTACTTATCCATGCCGTTTCCGCTGCCGCCGGTCAATAGTGAAAATACCGAAAAGGTATTTTTAATGGAACACAATTGGAATTTTTTTGCCGAGTCTCCATTTCTTGATTTTGATTTCAAGGTATCGACTTTCGAAAAGGTATCGGGATCTCCAAAATATTAAATCTGATCGAAATAATGCTTTTGGAGCCCACTTATCCATGCCGTTTCAAGGTATCCAAGGTCTATAGTGCAAATACCAAAGAGGAATTTTTAATGTAACACAAGGGAATTTTTGTGCCGAGTCTCCATTTCTTGATTTCAGCCGACTTCCAAGGTATTGGGATCTCCAAAATATTAAATCTGATCGAAATAAAGCTTTCGGAGCCTACTTATCCATGCCGTTTCCGCCTGCCGGGGTCAATAGTGAAAATACCGAAAAGGTATTTTTAATGGAACACATTGGAATTTTCTTTGCCGAGTCTCCATTTCTGATTTTAGTCGTCTTTCAAGGTATCGAGGTCTCCAAAATATTAAATCCGATCGAAATAATGCTTTTGGAGCCCACTTATCCATGCCGTTTCCGCCTGCCAGGGTCTACAGTGAAAATACCGAAAATGAATTTTTAATGGAACACAAGGGAATTTTCTTTGCCGAGTCTCCATTTCCTGATTTCAGCCGACTTTCAGGGTATCGGGATCTCCAAAATATTAAATCTGATCGAAATAAAGCTTTTGGATCCCACTTATCCATGTTGTTTCCGCCGGGGGTCAATAGTGAAAATATTTAAAAGGAATTTTTAATGGAACACAAGGGAATTTTTTTTTGCCGACTCTCCATTTCTTGATTTCAGCCGACTTTCAAGGTATCGGGATCTCCAAAATATTAAATCTGATCGAAATAATGCTTTTGGAGCCCACTTATCCATGCCGTTTCCGCCTGCCAGGGTCTATAGTGCAAATACCAAAGAGGAATTTTTAATGTAACACAAGGGAATTTTCTGTGCCGAGTCTCTGTTTCTTGATTTCAGCCGACTTCCAAGGTATCGGGATCTCCAAAATATTAAATCTGATCGAAATAAGCTTTTGGAAGCCCAGTTATCCATGCCGTTTCCGCTAGGGGTCAATAGTGAAAATACCGAAAATGAATTTTTAATTGAACACAAGGAAATTTTCTTTGCCGAGTCTCCATTTCCTGATTTCAGTCGACTTTCAGGGTATCGAGATCTCCAAAATATTAAATCTGATCGAAATAATGCTTTTGGAGCCCACTTATCCTCTCCAAATAGAGTCGGCTATATATGTTAGTAATTCATTCCTATGATTGAGTGACTAAATAGCTAACAATCGATTTGATTTAGTTCCAATTTTCCTTTCGGAATTCCAAACCTGAAGATAACCGTTAAATCATTTTTGACCAACAAAATTATCAAGGGAGTAGGTGGATCTTCTTTTCAGATTAAATAAGCACTTAATAGACTAGTCCATCATAGTGAACTTTCACAAAGAGTTAGCTATTTGTTAGCACTTCATTCCTTTGATTGAGTGACTAATATAGGCAACAATAGATTTAATTTAGTTCCAATTCTCCTTTTCAAAATTCCAACCCTGAAGCTAGCTGTTACCCTGGCCTACAAATTAGTTAAAGAGATATTCAAGGTCTTCTCCTCAGATTTCCTAGGCACGTAATAGATGTGCTCTACATGATTAAAATAAGGAATAGCTTTTATTAGTGATCTATTGACAATATCCAAGCTACCTAGTGAAATCACTGTACAAATTGCTATCCATTGGTCACTCCAAGTACACTAATGAGTCATGACCAAGACTTCATTTAGCTGTTCATCTTATCATGATACCTTCAAGTTTTCATGAACTTCTTGTTCTCCTCCATGTCTTCGCTGACTTCTCGTTTTCTTAGACTTGTTCACCCTTTATCAAGATCCTTTCAGCTTTTAGGCATCTTCCTATTGCGTACTTCGGGTGCCTGTTGATTAGGATAAAAAGTTTTCCCTTATATCAACATGACCTGAAATAAGCAACATACAATTTGTTGAATAATAATGATTCAACAATGAAAAGTAGATGATTTTTCAACTTCAAAATATCATAGGAGGTTTTCCCAACATCTATTATTTTCCTTGGCTGAAGTTATAGTGACGAGGCCTCAAATAACCGCTGCGTCACTCAATTTTGTGGAGACAATTCCCACAATATAGCCACTTGCGCTTCCAAGACAGTCTATCATCCTTTATTGCCAGCCCAAATATGGTAAATTGTTTGGACTAGCTATAAAACATCCATTTGAATTCAAATAAAATAAAGTATGAGTCTTCCCTCTAGGATTGGAGAGGCTCGTAGTCGCAGTACAACCACTACGTCTGTATAGAGAAAACTTCTACTGTCAGGTCCATCAAGCCCTTACTTACCCAAGCTTATACTCCTACATTTCCGAGCATATTGACATCCTTACGTTCGACAAATGGTTCACCTTCTATTGGACCCATCTAAGCAAAGGCATAACCACTCCTTTATCAAACTCTAACTCTACACCGTCTCATGTCCTCTAGTTCGTTCACCATTTGCCAAGTCCATCCAAGCTTATTGATGTATTCATGTTCTTTAGGCCGTTCTCTTTATTGATCCATCTAAACCATTTTGGTGTTCATGCCTCCTTTAGTTTGTTTGCCATTTGAAACATCCTTCAAGACATCGATATATTACTCATTCAATAACTTGTTCATCCTTTGCAAGCTTCAACTAGTCATCAACATAGTTCACGTCAAACGCTTGTTTACTTTATCAACAGGTCATTCAACGATTTTAGACGTCAAGTGACATCTTCTGCATGCTCAATTACATATGTTAGTATACTGAGGATGTCTTGTCATCCTCAAAATACCATAAGATTTTCTAACAATCGTCAGGATTGATTTTAAGAACTCATATAAGCTACATACACAATAGGCTATTCTATTTTCATTTTTAACTTCCCAAAGTCTCTCTCTCTCTCTCTCTCTTCTCCTGTGTCTCCCTCTCTAAATAAGGAATTATACATAAATTCTTTTAAAATAGGTACTACTTTCTTTTCCATTCTTCAAATTTTGTAAAATGTTATTCTTTAATAAATAAAGCATCTTATTACATTTTCGAATGCTTTAAATACTTAATGTTGAATCAAAATAGCTTACTCCGTGTTAATTCCATAATTATAACAACCCAAAAGTATATTGTTCTTGAATGCATCGTAAACTTTTTATTTACATTTTGAGTTTTAACTTTTTAAAGCCAAAAGGTTGAATTTGCACAATTTTCGCTCTGGTTTTATGCATGCTGTATCGAATTTTTGAAAAGAAATGATTGGGCAAAGTGTTAGAAATCGTTTCGCTAATAAATAGGTGAAATCAACCAGTATAAAAAGGATGATGATTAGTCAATCTCCAAAAATGACATTGCACTAAGAAGACTATTTTGATAAATATTTTACGGTGAGATATATTTGGTGAATTAAATTATAAAGATAGATCTATTGGGACTTAAAAATGGGTTCATCTACCTCAGGATAGGTTTCTCTTATCATTAAAAAAAAAAATCATTAGAAATATCGGAAGTTCAGATAAGTCTCTCCCGGTTGCGTCGTAAGCCATGGCAGGGCATATATGCGTTGAAGACGGCCACGATAATTGAGATTGAGAGGCTATCTGACAACTACGCCAAGACAATGAGTATTCTATGTTATCATCTCGATGAGTTGTTATTCTTTTTCTAGGAAAGACAGATAGAAAATTCGAGAAATTGCTGTCTTATCCGATCCAATTGCACAGCCCAGCGTTCAATGCCAGGCACATACACGCAGAAAACAAAACGATTTAATGGGTTGGAGCGGGCACCATCATCAATAGGCACATCGCCCACATTTCCTTGCCGGAAAAGGGAAAACTGGTCGCACCATTCGAGTTGATGGTGTAAATACCCGGCTGACAGGACCATTGGACGACTGCGAATGACACGTCTCCATCGGATGCAGTTGACAGGGCGCTAAGTATGAGGTTGTTCATGCCTTGAAATCGAATGCGCCCGAATCCCCATCCCCCTTTGTACATTCCGAGGAGATACAGAGCAGGTTCTTCCGGGTAAAAGCAATATGTTGATTCGAATTAGGCTCTGCTTCCGGCTACTAGAGCTCCTGTTGCTACTGCCAGTGATATTCCAATCAGGTAACACTTAAAGACTCTGCGATCTCTCCAAATTTCTTAAACGAATCAACTCAAGACGTCTCGATTTTTTCTCCTTCGGCTGTTTTAGGTGGGCATGTTCGCTTGCTACTCGATTTTCTTTATGATTGATTTGCATTTCATGGTTCCGCTGGTGTTAGTCTGTCGATCTAAGGACAGACTAAATGTCTCAAGCAACTGAATAGATCCGTATAAACTGTGGCAACTATTCCCACGTAGTTTCCGTCGGTGCTTATACATATGTTGTGCTAGTTAAGAGTGTTGAAGTATGTATCCCTGGACCTGAACCCATCTTACAAAGAAAATTTGATGAAGGTGATCAGCAAGCAAGTTTTTATATGGTTGTGCCTCGTACAGTCCTGAGTAATGTGCTTATCGTGGTCTCTCTTAACTCCAGGTATCCATACAATGTTCATGGCGGGATTTTTTTGGGTTGTGCCCTCCGATCAGGATCATTACATTCTGGAGTGAGTACCGTTTTCAATGAGGTCCAAGTTGGGGACAGTAAACCAAAAACAGTTTTCTGAGCACAAGCGACAACAAGCTGCAGTCTCTTTGAAGACATGAGCTTAAAAGACTGCAATACTGGCAAGCTGCCATCTATATGATCTGTAAAGGAGTTGTGCTTAGCAACGGTCGTTTCTTATGTATGTAAACCACGATCCTGTCTCGAATTTCATCGTCTGACCTTTGTTTGTACCTATCTGCTTGTATGTAAACCACGATCCTGTCTCGAATTTCATTGCCCAACCTTTGTTTGTACCTATCCGCTTGGTCTATCTTTGGTCCCTCCACAGATTAGGCCACTGATGTGTTCACCTGGCTGCTTTCATGACCTTGAGAATCACCTTGGTTTGAGATTCTGGAGGATGATCAGCTCTAACGTTTGATTCAGATTGTGTGCATCTAGTTAATTAGGATATTAATTCTTGATTGACTACGCTTAGACGCGCACCATGCCCGAAGAGAGAGAGGCCTTCAAGCACGAACACTGCTAATGGCGTGAGAGTCTACGTGTAAAGTATTTTGTTAGGGCTATTTTTCCAAGATAGCCAAAAGCACAGGGCCGATGATCACTCCATTTATGGAGGTATGGTTACTTAGAGTTTCAAAACTTGGCATGGATAAACACTTAAGTGTTAAAAGTTTGAAAAGTGACACTTTAAGTGTCAAAATCGGAGCTAAATGGATCACTTAAATACCACTCTAGCCAAAATTCGGCCAAAATGCCAACGTGGCGATTTTCGGCGAAAGAAATGCAAAAACGACGTTGTTTTGCACGCTGACGTAACTAAACAATACAAAAATGACGTCATTTTGGAGATGACATTGTAAAAAAAATTAATATAAAAATTAATTAAATTAAATTTAAAACTAAACTTATTCAAAACATTTAAAAATAAAAAAAAAATAATTAAAAAATTAAAAGGGGGCCTCGTGAGCCCTTATTGCCGCCGCCTCCTCCTTCACACTGTTGGAAGGGCCGGCGGCGGAGGGGGAGGGTCGACCGGCCTTGGCTAGGGGTCAGCGACCTTGGCCAACCCCCACCTTCGCCGCCATCCCTTTTGGTGGTGGCGGCGGGGGACCAAGCGACAATGAGGGCTCAACCCTCGCCCTGCTTGCCCCCTCCCCCTTTTTTAAAATATTTTTATTTTTAAATGTTTTAAATAAGTTTAGTTTTTAAATGTATTGTCTAGCCACGTCAATGTGCAAAAACGCCGTCGTTTTGCGGTTCATTTGGAAAATCGCCACGTTGGCATTTTGGCCCGAGTGGCACCAACGTGGCACTTAAGTGATCCATTTTATTTCGATTTTAGCACTTAAGTGTTAATTTCCAAACTTTTGACACTTAAGTATCATTCGTGCCAAGTTTTGGCACTTGGGATGTACTTTAGCCCCAATTATGAGTAAATGGCACCTTTCAAACAAATGTTCATTGAATTGTGGAGGGACTCTCTCCCCTAGGTTGCATTTAGTAGTCAAGATTTGAGGCTGGATAGGATAACAAAATATCTTACTTAGTATTTGGCAATGTATGTCCATACTCAACAGGTTTTGCTCGATCTTTTTTTTTTTTTTGATCGGGAAAGATAATTTATTTATAGATACGAAATATAGTCTACAACTATAATATCTCGATAAAAGCAAGTCTAGTAGGGGAAGAGGGGGAGACGGCCCAAGTAGGAGAGAGGCTGCCCTTGTTGTGGGCTCGTGTGACCCAATCAGCAACTGAGTTGGCAGCCTCGTTTACAAAACCTAATTTGCAAAAAGAGGAAGAGCGCTACAGAAGTACTACTTCATGGACGAGGGGGCAGATCTCCCATGGGGGCTCTTGTCGGCTATTGATGGCTTCTACCAAGAGTAAACAGTCCGAATCAATCTCCAGAGGTGTAGTCATCGTTTGTTGCTGTAGTAGGTGGTGGAGAGCACAAATCAGCGCCTGAGCTTTCGTCTGCAAAGCCAACACTGCCTGCATAGATCTGGTAAATCCCTTCTTCAACTGCTCAGAATGATCTCTACAAATTACTGCAATCGATCCCTTTATATCGCCGAGTTAAAGCCCAATCAATGTTGATTCGTAGGGATCCCGGAGCAGGAGATCTCCAGAAGCAATCCATAATGTCGCGCGTTTGCCCCTTTCATAGCATAGACGGATCGAAGGGCTCGACAGATCGAACCTGGGCTGTGGTAGTAAGAACAACATAATATGGATCCAGACGATGGTTGGAGAATATTGCCCCTGTTTCGGTCTTTCCATATCTGCAACAAAACTATAATAATCTCTAGGCAGGTACGACCTATTTATCCAATATTCTACTATCTAGCCATTCATCAATGCGGCGTATACTAGTGTTGGCAAAGGAGATACCTATTGACGGGTGTGACCAAATTTCAATTGTCTAGGGGCAGAATAAGAAGAGGTGCTCAATTGACTTCGACTTGTTGGGTGTGGCAGAGAGGGCGAAGAGGATCGGGGACTAATACGGCGTCAAGAGAGATTCTCTTTTGTGGGCAACACATTATAGCAGACATTCCAGAAGAAGACCTTGAGCTTTGGCGGGAGTTTAAGTTTCCAGATGCACTTCCAAAGTTAAGGAGGTTGTTGATATGACGATGAGGCGTGCGGGTGGAGTACCTCTTTTTGCTATTTTGATGGAATGATAACGCTTTGAACCGTATACGCCATTGTTTGTAGTTGTCCATACTAGTTTATCGGTTGTAAGGTTTTGTTGCACTGGAATGCTGATGATGTCTTTTGATGTTTGTTCATCATAATAGGTATTTAACGTAGCTATATCTAGCTATTTGAATTCTGAACCAATAGCTCAGCCACCATTCTCGGTTCATCACCTTTGTATAGGTCCACCAAGGATACTCCTAGAAAGCCACCGATCCCGCCCGATGTTTATATTTGTACGCATCGCCAATCGACCACCGTAGATTAGGAAGTATAACCTCTCGTCTTAACTTAAGCTTTGCCGGCCCATGAAAGATGAACTCCTCTTTAGGCATAGCGAAAGTCTGTGTAGGAAAGTAGATTGCTTTAAATAGTTTACTCCACAATGAGGACGGCTGTTGGGCGAGACGCCATGCTTGTTTACCAAGCATGGCCTTATTGAAAGCCATTAAATCTCGAAAGCCTAGTCCTCCTGCCGCCTTAGTACATTTCAACACCTCCCATTGTTTCCAATGGATACCCATTTCCGACAATCATTCTGCCACCATAATCTAGCAATCTTTTTTTCAATAGATTTGTAGATGGATATAGGGATTTTAAAAACAGACATTGCATATTGGGGGGATGGCCAGCACAACAATTTTAATTAGGACCTCCTTACCACCCTTTGAGATTAGATTCTCCTTCCAGCCCTCCATTTTCGAGTTCACCCTGCCCAAGATCCAAGAAAAAATCTCTCCTTTTGATCGGCCCCAATAAGAGGGGATGCCTAAATATTTACCCATTCGTTCCAGCACAGGAATTCTGAGCTCACTTGCTAGGTTATCTTTAAGATAGCTTGGGCAGTCCTTACTTAGGAAGATACCTGACTTGTTTCTATTGATGGACTGACCCGAAGCTAAGCAATATTGAGATAGAATGCTTGCTAGGTTGTGACATTTAGTAGTGGTGCCATTTACAAAGAATATAACGTCATCAACAAAGAACAAATGAGAGAGGGTAGGACTAAACCTGGTAATTTTAATGCCTTTCGGTTATCCCATGTTGATGCCTCGGTGAATGAGAGTGGATAGGAGATTAGTCAAAATGATAAAAAGATAAGAGGATAAAGGGTCCCCTTGACGACTTCCTCGAGTACGGCAAAAATAATCCATCTGTTGTCCATTAAACTTGATACTGATAGAGACGGTTGATATGCACTGGAAAATCCATTGAACCCATTGGGGATGGAAGCCAATCTTGTGTAGGTAGGCCATCAAAAAGTCCCATTCCACCCTCGTTGTATGCTTTCTGCATGTCCATACGAATGATTGCCGGGGGAAGTTGCGTAAATCGTTTCCTGACTTTAATCGATGGATAATCTCCGGACCACCAAAATATTGTCCTGGATTTGACGCCCACTAACAAAAGCCGATTGTTCATGTGAAATCAATTGAGACAGTATAGGTTTCAGCCGATTAGCTAGAACTTTGGAAATGATTTTATAGGCGAAATTGCATAGACTAATAGGACGGTAGTGGTCTAAACTACGTGGGAGGGGAATCTTTGGTACCAAGGTGACAAAGAGTCTGGTTTTAGAGTCAAAGGCATTTTACCTGAAAAGAAAAATTGTTGGACTGAACAGAATACCGCTTCCTCGAGAGTATCCCAGTTGGATTGATAAAACAGCCAATTCAGCCCATCAGGTCCCGAGGCCTTATTCCCGCCTAGCTGAAAGGTAGCAGCACGGATTTCATCCTTAGTTACCGTGGCGGTGAGTGCTGTATTCATTTCAGGGGTAACTAAGCCAGGGCACTAGTCGAGGATAGGACCGTAAGCATGAGACCCTCACTGATTTATATAGATTATAGAAAAAAAAAGTTTGAGTCTTCTCCTTACTATGGCTTCATCTCGTACACAACCTTGTGCATCATCTAGTATCATTGTAATACGATTCCGCTGCCTTCTTTGGATGGTTGTGACGTGGAAAAACTTAATATTTTTGTCGCCCCATTTCAACCAATTGATTCGCAAGCGCATAGCCCATAACTACTCTTCTTGTTGCCAAAGCTGCTGAATTTTTATTTAATTGTTGTTGCTATGTGTCTGTCATAAGGAATGTCCATTTGGTTTGTGATCGTTGAAGTTTATATTGCAGTTCACGATTCTCTTGTTTGCATTTGAGAAAGTCCGGCGACTCCACGAGGTAAGTGCTAGGACGACCTTTTTTAAGAGGTGTGGTAGGTCATGGTTTGCATTGGTAGCTTATCGCAGCGTCGGAAATAACCTTCCTACAGTCTAGGCATTGTAGCCAAAATGCTTCAAAAGTGAAAGGTTGGGCCCTGCTAGTTTGTGATGCTACAGTATTCAGTAGGAGCGGGCTGTGATCGGATCCCACCGCTGGAAAAGCACTTACAACAGCATCTGGGAAGGCAATTCTCCAATCTAGGTTTCACTCAATCTGAAATGCATCATATTACACAAAATCAGCTCACCAGCTCAGTAAACGCCCCTCAAAATTTCCATACCAGGTGGCCAGTTAGTAGCACTTCGGTCCCTAAAAACTTCTCAAATCTTAGGTTCACTTAACCGATGGGATCAAGATACAATCATCAACTTAAATAGCAGACATGAATTACCACAAATCAATTAGGTAAATCTATGTTGATTGAACATACGACGGCATAGATTACAGCTACCAAAGTGCACATGTGAAGGACACGATCAACCGAAAACCGAGGTCATAGGTCACGGGTTTGATTACACATAAGATGGATTAGCATCCCATGATACCTTTGATATTGCTAGTATGAGTACCTAGAGGGGGTGAATAGGTATATAAAGATTTTTCTTCAACAATTGCACAATACTAGATAGTTGAAGGAAACGATAATCAAAGTAAGACTGAGAAGAGAAAATTGAACACGCAGTTTATAGTGGTTCGGCTTATATCAAGCCTACGTCCACTCTTCTTCACCGACAGCCTATTGGCTGGATTCCACTATGAACAAAAAGAAGTTATAGCACAGCTTTGCCTTGATTCCACAGTGTAGATGTTCTACCACACCTCCTCAAGATTTCTCACAAATATAGACTCTCTTTTGTATACAAGTATTCGCTCAAAAGATTTGTCTAAACAAAAAGGAGCTTCAGACTTTGGAATTCTTCTATCGCGCACACCTTGAACAACTAAGACCGTCTTCCTTATATACTCCTTTATGCCATCATACCCGTTGGCACTTACCAAAGGAATTCTTCCAATCTACCCCGTTGGACGGAATCAATTAAGAAGATTGTTCAAGCTATTAAAGGAACGTGTTGATAGCCCATCAATCTGTCGCCCATACAATCAGGATCTCGGTTTCCATAAGCAGAACCTTCCAATAATATTTAGGCAATCACCGGATCTTCAATTATCGAGTCAATCTTGATCAATCAAAGGACTCCGTTATGTCTTCTCAGCCACAAGATATTCTCCAGTTGATAAGGTTAAATCCTTAACGAAACATCCGATTCTGGATAACCTTTCTTCAACAGATTAGAGACTTTATCAATGAGGATAGACTTTGAGTCTTGAGTCTAGTCGGGGAGGTCTTCGAGACTTTAAATAGCGCAGTCGCAAGCCTTCGAGACTAGATCGATAGAAACGTTTTGTCAACTTCAAAAAACTTCAAGAAGATTTCTCCAACAATCTCCCCTTTTTATGGTGACAAAACTTTCGCGGATTTGGATATCTTTGACCTGCAAAATATTTCTCAAACACATATGCATATCTTATAGAGATAAATGGCTAATAGAATAACACTAGAATCTGCAACCACAGAAAATAGGTTAGTCCAAGTATATGATGAAGCCATTCATAAGATATCAATATTGGTTAATAGAAGCAGTCAAGTCCAAGTCTAGTTCGGTTCTCATCCGGACACAAAACAAAGTCAAACAAAGGTTCAAACCACAAAACAATCCAACAAACGATTAAAAGTTTAATGAATGAAAAGTTTTTGTTCACAAAACAATCCAACAAACAATTAAAAGTTTAATGAATGAAAATTTTTTGTTCAAATCTTGCATCTCTCTCCCTTTTTGTCATCATTAAAAAGGATGAGATGAAGTCAAGATTGCTTGGGAACGCGGACAAGCTGGAAATCTTCCATAGACCAAACGATGCATTCCAGCCTTTTAAAGTCTTCCTTTAGTTGTGCAATCTCCTCACTCTTGGCATTGGCCTGATTCTGAACAGAGAGGGCTTGCATTTTATCATTCAATGAACAGGAAGAAGCTTGACCTTCATTCTTCAAGCTTTGAACTTCGCATCCCAAGGCATAAATTTGACATCGCATCTCCAAGAGAATATCCATGATTCTGCAAAAATCTGCTCCATTATCAGTCCGAGTATTTGCTTCGGCTCGATCTCGATGGAGTAAATGCGACGATGGTAGATCAGCATAATCTCGCAAGTTTGGCGATGAAACTTCATGACCTTCTTCTCGGAAAGCGAGATGCATAAACATCCTCTCGGGTCCGCTGGTGAGCGATCGACTCCTTCACTTGCATCGGGACATGAAGACTTCACTCCTTTCTCTTGATCTTCCCCCGTTTCCATGCCTACGGTGTGGAGAAGAGTGTTCCTCGGGTTCTCCTTCTTCTCTTCTTTCTTCTTATGGTCTTTCCTCCTCTCGCTTCTTTCGTCATTTGTTCCGATTCTTTCGTGGAACAGACGACTTAAATTCTTCAAAGCCAATGCAGAGATGGTGATGTCTTCCTCATCATCTTCATCCTCAACGAGGAGAGCTCTTCTTCTCTTGGATGGAGCAACCATGGGCTCCTTCCCTTTTCTTTTAGCTGCGAGAAGAGATTTGATGAGATTTTGCAGAGTCTTCTCCTTGAATTTCTCCAACTCCTTGCTCGTTCATTCGGACGCATTTTGGTCACCATTTTCAGTCCTACCACCATATTATCGCATGGTCGAACACAAAAGATTTGTGGAGGCTGAATATTCAGATGTCGAATAACTTCGTAACAAGGCTTGGGTAAGGGAGTTGACCTCTATCCTTCATCATTGCTCTATACATGTGAAACATCACAGTGTGAGGGAGAGAAAACTTTTTTCCAAAGAGAATGGCATACATCAGCTTGGCCTCTGAACTTGAAACATCAGTCTTGGAAGTTGATTTTGGTCGGAGGCAATTAATCACAATCTTGTGAAGCAAGATGTTGAATGCACCCATCCTTAAGTAGGTGATCTTTTCATCCGTTCTCCCGTCCTTCACCAGTTCAAGTGTGGCCCGAGCAATGGAAACTTTGATTGGTTGATATCTTCCTCTTTCGACTTCTAACACATCTCGCCAAAGCATATTCATATCCACAACATAGTCTTGGTCTTTAACGCTGAAAGAGAATCTATCCGCATCTAAAAAGCTTAGATTTGAATAGAAATATGCAAGTTAATTTAGCATATGCCTCTATAGAGTCGAGCAGAACTTTTCAAGTTGAAGATAACTGAACTTTTCCCTCAAGTTCATATTCACAAGATCCGAAAATCAAAATCAACACTTCTGGGGTTTATTACCCCACGCTTCCAGCAATTTCGAGTACTGAGATCCTTTTGCTTCTTCGATCTGAACAAATCTCCCATTTTTCCTTGATTTTCAACGCAACACCCATTTTTGGTTGAAATTGACTGTATAATTTGTCACCATCATTCCCATCTGCAGGATTCGGCCCCCGGGCCACGAGGATCACTTGGGATATTTGCAAGGGTTTCCTCAGCCACCCCTTTTGAGCAATTCCCAAACTTTCCATTTTCGCGAGAAAAGATATATTCGTTCCCATGTCCTTTGTCTTTAAGAAACTCATCAATGTAGTTGAAAGGAGTATGAATTCCTTTTAAGGCACGATATAACTGGTAAATATAAGCGGGCTTTTGAACTCTTACAGGGTCTGCTTCCTCGATGATTTCTTCCTGTTGTTGTTGATCAACGCCTTTAGGACTAGATGTAGGAGAATGACGCTGTTGAGAATGTTGTGGGCTCGCTTGCTGTTCTGGAGTCACTTCTTCTTCAGAAGATCGAAGTGCGTAGGCCCCTCACTCATCCGCCGTGGTCCCTTGCTTGCGATTCTTGAAGACTTTCTTGAAGATGACATCTTTCTCAGTTTTGGAAGATTCCTTGCTTGACTTTCCCAGAAAGATGACAACTTTTGAGGATTAAGCGAAGAAGACAAACGGGAATGGAGGATCGATGCTTTCTAGGGTTTTTGAGAGAAAAGTGAAGATGAATCAAGTGCACGATCGGTTAAAAAGAGGGATAAACGAACGTCACAAAGGAAATAAAAAAATATGCATTTTCAAAATAACTGTCTTTTTCGCTTAAAAATAGCAATTTCAAAAATAACTTCCTTTTTGAAAATGAAACGATGCAATATTTACGTCAATTAAATATAGCAACAATTTAAACACAGTCTGACGATCGTACCTTTTTAAGAAGAGATTCAAGAGAGAAAGACTTACAGTCTGACGGACGTACCAAGATTGTCTTTAAGATAAAGTCTTGTAAGTTTGAGTCTGAAAGTCTTTAGACTTTGATATCCTCATACCTCAAAATGTTGAGTCTGGAACGTATAGACTCAAATTGATTTTTCTCCAAAGGCTTTGTGAATATATCCGCCGTTGATTCTTTGAGTCAACAAATTGAATTGAAACATCTCCATTTTGAACATGGTCTCTAATAAAGTGATGTCGAATCTCTATATGCTTTGCTCTTGAGTGGAGAATTGGATTTTTGGTGAGGTTGATAGCGCGGGTGTTGTCGCAATTAATCTCCGTGCACGAGTCTTCAATTTCAAAGTCTCTTAGCTGCTGTTTTATCCATAGAATTTGCGAACAGCATCTTCCAAGGGCTACATACTCGGGGCTTCTATTGTTGAAAGGGACACGAGTGCTTTGTTTCCTTGAAAACCAAGACATTGTCCTCGCTTCCAAGCAAGCGGCAGGTTCCCGAAGTGCTTTTTCTATCAACTCGCAACCGGCCAGATCTACGCCTCGAATATCCCAGAAGATTAAAGTCTCCCTTCTTAGGATACCAAAGACCGATGCTTGATGATGAAGCAACGTATTTAATGATGCGTTTCGCAGCACTGAGATGGGATTCTCTAGGATCTGATTGAAACCTAGCACAGATGCAAACACTCACAAGATGTCAGGTCTAGAAGCAGTAAGATAAAGGAGTGAACCAATGATGCTCTGTACAGCTTTTGATCAACTTTCTTCCCTTCTTCATCTTTGTCTATCTTCAAAGAACTTGACATCGGTATGTCGGTCTTTTGCACTTTTCCAGTCCAAATCTTTTGACAAGATCATTAACATATTTTTCTTGATAAATAAAAGTTCATTCCTTCAATTGTTTTACTTGAAGACCAAGAAAGAATGTTAACTCTCCCATCATACTCATTTCAAATTCATCCTGCATAGACTTAGAAAATTTCTTGCACAGATTTTCATTAGAAGATCCGAAAATAATGTCATCCACATATATTTGAACAAGTAAGAAACTTTTGTTCTCCTTTTTGATAAATAAAGTTGTATCTACTTTACCTTTGACAAAACCATTTTGTATTAAAAACTTACTTAATCTGTCGTACCAAGCTCGAGGTGCTTGCTTTAAACCATACAAAGCCTTTTCGGTCAAGACTCGAGTCTGGCTTCTTTGGGTCTTCAAACCCCGGTGGTTGTTCGACATAAACTTCCTCATGGATAAATCCATTTAGGAAGGCGCTTTTGACGTCCATTTGGAATAACCTGAAATTCTTATAACAAGCAAACACAAGTAATAGTCGAATAGCTTCTAACCTTGCTACTAGAGCGTAAGTCTCATCATAGTCTATTCCTTCTTCTTGCGTATATCCCTTGGCCACGAGTCTTGCTTTGTTTCGTACGAATTTTCCTTTCTCATTCATCTTGTTTTGAACACCCATTTAGCTCCAATAACAGTTTTACCTTTTGGTTTGGATGTCAATTCCCATACATCATTAATGCTGAACTGCTCGAGCTCTTCTTGCATAGCTTCAATCTAGCTTTCATCAGATAAAGTTTCTTCTATGCTTTTTGGTTCAATTTCAGAAACGAGAGCCACAGCACTAGACTCTTCTCGCCTTTTGGATCTAGTGCGAATTCCTTCATTAATTTCGCCGATTATAAGATCTTTGGGATGACTGGACTTATGCTTCCAGTTACTTGTTGATTTGTCTCGGTTGATGATCTCTCTTTGTTTGGATCTTCACGAACATCCCGATGCTGGTTTTCAGTCGAGATGCTTCTTAAGTTGTAAGCTTTGGAAGGTGGAGCAGGTTGAGACTCTTCTTGATGAGTCGACTTGATTCATCTTACGTTGAGTCTTGAAATTTGACATTCATTGACTCCTCCCAGACTGCTCTTCTTGTTATAGACTCTGAAGGCTTTGCTTGATGTAGAATATCCAAGGAAGATACCTTCATCCGATCTTTCTTCAAACTTACCAACTTGATATTTTGCATTTTTCAATATAAAACATTTGCAACCGAATACATGAAAGTATGAAAAATAGGCTTCTTATCTTTGAACAACTCATAAGGGGTTTTCTCTAGAATAGGTTTTAAGAAGACTCTATTGATGATATAGCATGCTGTTGAAAATGACTTCAGCCCAAAATCATGAAGAAATCTTGCTTTCAATTAAAAGAGTTCTAGCCATTTCTTGAAGAGATCTGTTCTTTCTTTCCACAACTCCATTTTGCTGAGGAGTATATGGAGAGGAGAACACATGATTAAAGCGATTCATCACAAAATTTTGTAAAATCTTGATTTTCAAATTCACCTCCATGATCTGTTCTTATACTTGAGATAACACATCCTTTTTCATTTTGAACCTTTTTAGCAAACTTTTCAAAATACGAGAAGGTTTCGGACTTACTTGCAAGGAAATATACCCAAGTAAAACGGGAGTAATCGTCCACAATTACTAGGCAATATTTCTTACCTCCAATACTCGTGTTCTGGTTGGTCCGAAGAGATCCATATGCAGCAATCGTAGTACATGATTAGTAGAGACATGATTTATTGGCTTAAATGAATTTCTTACCTGTTTTCCCAGAATACATGGAGTGCATGGATCAGTCTTTTGATAAGGTAATTTGGGTAGTCCTCGAACAAGCTGCTTTGATGAGATTTTGGCTAATTGCTTCATGTTGACATGACCAAGCTTTCGTGCCATAAGCTTGCTTCGTCTTGAATTGAGATAAAACATTGCGATTCATTTGGTTTCACATCCAGAAGATAGATGTTTCCATGTCTACGACCCATGAAAGACTGAGTAGAGTCTTTACTGATTCCAGAACATATTCCTTCTTGAAAGAAGATCTTGAAACCAGTATCACACAATTGACTAATGCTGAGAAGATTGTAATTGAGTCATTCCACTAAGGAAACATTACTTATTGTGAGATTTCCAATTTTCACAATTCCAAATCCCACAATACTTCCTTTGATGTTTCCTCCAAATGAAACTTTTCCACCATTTACTTGAGCAAGCTTTATAAAACAATTTGAGTCTCCTGTCATGTGTCTTGAGCATCCACTGTCAAGATACCACTTTATCTTTTCTTGACGGTGACCTGCATTTAAAAAGAGTCTCAAGCTTTCTTTGGTACCCAAACTTTCTTGGGTCCTTTGGTGTTAGTAACATAAGCAGTATTAGCCCATATTTTCTTAACATGTTTCCAAACCATAGGACACTCTTTTTCAAAGTGATCCGGACTGTTGCATTTTGAACATCTTAGAGCATTTCTACCTACAGATTTTACAAAAACTTTCTTGAAGTGATTTTTGTAAACCTCTCTCAAGAGTCTTTTCTTAATTCTTTCTTTTACTTTAGGAAAATCAATCAAGGGAATTGTTTCTTCTGACATACCTAGACCGGATTTATTGAAGTAAAGTCTTTGAGCTGAAAGAATTTTCTCAAGTTTTTCAGACCCTATTGAAAATTTCTTTGATATATTTGATAAGTCTGTTTTTAAAAAGCATTTTCTTTTAAAAGATTATCTTCATTTTCTTTAATATTGGAAACAGTCAAGTCTAGACTTTTAACTCTTTATACTAAAACATTTTCCTTTTGTTTTAGAGCTGAGTTTTCCTTTTTCAGTTCGGAAATTCTTTTGAGAGAAGTCTTAAGACTAAAACATAGTTCATCAATGTATTTAGAAACTTTGACAGGAATTTTAAAATTACTTGCCTCAAATTCACTTTATGTCTCGAGTTTGATTGTGCCATCAGACATAGATTGACATATTCATTATCACTTTCTTCACACTCGTATCACTCGTGTTTCGGCTTTGAGAGATTTTCGAAAATTTTCAGCTTTTCCTCTCTTCTTCTTCTTAAGAGGACAGTTGGGTCCGATGTGTCCCTTTTTCTTACATTCAAAGCAGACTACGTCTTTGTTTGGTTCCTCATCATCAGCAGACTTGGTCGCTGTCTTTGAAAGCTTTGTTTCTTTGAGTTGAACCTTCTTCCTTTTTTTCTATTCAGTTTTCTGAATCTTCTTATCATTAGAGCAAGCTCCTCATCGTCCATATCATCTTCTAATCTGTATCATCGAATCATCATTTGATTTTAATGCAATGGATTTCTTACCTTTGGATCTTCATCTTCATTGATCCGTTCCACTTCATAAGACTGAAGAGTTCCAATTAGCTCGTCGACAAATAGTGACATAATTCTTTGCGTCTCTCTTATCGAAGTCTTTATGTGATTCCAATCCCGGAGAGTCCCACGCAGTAGCTTGTTTACCTTCATGGGATCAGAAGTTGGTTGACCTTGATTTTCAAGACCATTCACAATATACGTAAAACGACTAAACATGTCGATATAGATTCTCCGGTTTCATTCTCAAGGCTTCGTATTGACCGAGAAGAATGTTGATTCTTGTTTCCTTCACTCGATCTGTTCCTTCATAGGTGATATGCAATCTGTCCCAAACTTCTTTTGCTGTACCACAAGAAGATATTATATTATATTCAGTTGGTGATAAAGCACAATATAAGGAGTAAATTGCTTTTGCATCAAGTGCTTGTCTCTTGATTATTTCTTCCTGAGACATTCCGCTGGTTTCATCAGTTTCTTTTTCTTTCGTAGCGATGCGGTGGTAGGAGTAATTCCTTTTCTACAACATCCCATTCCGAGAGGATCCTTTGATCGTAGGAAAGCTTTCATCTTGTTCTTCCGGATGTTGTAATCCTTTCCATCAAAGTAGGGTGGTCTGGTATTGCTTTGCCCTTCCATCAGCCCCCGGTGCTAGCATACTAGCCATGGATCTTTTACTACGAAGTAAAACACTTCAAATAAAGTAAGTACATGTGCTCGATACCAATTGATATTGCTAGTATGAGTACCTAGAGGGGGGTGAATAGGTATATAAAAGATTTTTCTTCAACAATTGCACAATACTAGATAGTTGAAGGAAACGATAATCAAAGTAAGGCGAGAGAAGAGAAAATTGAACACGCGGTTTATAGTGGTTCGGCATATCAAGCCTACGTCCACTCTTCTTCACCGATAGCCTATTGGCTGGATTCCACTATGAACAAAAAAGAAGTTACAGCACGGTTTTGCCTTGATTCCACAGTGTAGATGTTCTACCACACCTCCTCAAGATTTCTCACAAATATAGACTCTCTTTTGTATACAAGTATTCGCTCAAAGGATTTGTCTAAACAAAAAGGAGCTTCAGACTTTGGAATTCTTCTATCGCGCACACCTTGAACAACTAAGACCGTCTTCCTTATATACTCCTTTATGCCATCATACCCGTTGGCACTTACCAAAGGAATTCTTCCAATCTACCCGTTGGACGGAATCAATTAAGAAGATTGTTCAAGCTATTAAAGGAACGTGTTGATAGCCCATCAATCCTGTTCGCCCATACAATCGGGATCTCGGTTTCCATAAAGCGAGAACCTTCCAATAATATTTAGGCAATCACCGGATCTTCAATTATCGAGTCAATCTTCGATCAATCAAAGGACTCCGTTATGTCTTCTCCAGCCACAAGATCTTCTCCAGTTGATAAGGTTAAATCCTTAACGAAACATCTAGTTCTGGATAACCTTTCTTCAACGAATTAGAGACTGTCAATAAGGATAGACTTTGAGTCTTGAGTCTGGCTGTCCGGAGGTCTTCAGACTTTAAATAGCGAGAGTCCAAGCCTTCGAGACTAGGCGATAGAAACGTTTTGTCAACTTCAAAACACTTCAAGAAGATTTCTCCAACAACCTTTTGGATACTGCAACCCTATATTTGATTAAGTCCTAATTCTTTCATCTATTAAATTCCCGAGCATGCACGAAATTTGTTTTAAAAGCTGGGATTGTCACCAAAACATTTATCGACAGTCATTTTTAATCAACGAGGCCGATTTCTTATTTGTAGCGACACAACTCCATATCTGTGTGGAAGCGTGCATGTAAATGTCAATCAAGATGCAAAATACCATCATTAGACGATAGCAATGTGATTGGACCCCAAAACTAAAATGTTGGCTTAGCATAGTTCTATATTTGCATTTCTTATTGCATGGCTTGCATTTAGATATTAGACACATTTAAGTTCATACATAATGCATTTAAAAAAAGTTTGTTTTTATTGATTGAAACAAGGACTCAGCTATGAATTCATTTTAATAAGCCGAATGAACAATTCGACATGCAAGATGTGGAGTTCACAATTCCAAGATTGTGGGAGTTGAGTTAATCCCAAAATAGTGGGATTGGACACAACTTTAAGAATGCAAGAGTTCATCTTCACTCAAAATAATTAGATTGGACATACTTTCAAGTTTGTGGAAATTGGTCCTAACTCACAGGTTGTTGTAGTTGGATTGATTCCAACATATGAGAGTTAGTTCTGACTCCAAAGGTATGATCTCGGACAAAGTTGATCATGTTTCCGGATGGTGCAAGGTCTAACCGTAATTCAAGATTGGATGAGGATGGCTGGCCAACTAGCGGGGTAAAATATTGACCAAGAATTCGAAATTACTAATCAAGTTTGAAAATCAAAATTTCACTGTCAAAATTGGGCCGGAATTGATAGGATTTTGACTGAAAGATATAGAGTGATGCAAGACCATCGGGTCAACTCTCAAATTCCTCTCATGTTTCGTCAATCGAAAAAGCCCATTTGTAATCAATACTAACAAGGCCCAATCATCTTAGAATACTTTGTGGAATCATCTTCCCTCTTTTCTTTTGGTTGGAATGTTTAAACTCTTAATATGAGGAAATCATGTCCAGAAATTTTTTCTGTGTAAAATTTTGTTCCTTGACTGTGAATATTTTCTAACTAGTTTAAAATAATGGTTATATTATGTAAAATTTTGTTCCTTGACTATGAATATTTTCTAATTGGTTTAAAATAATGGTTATATTATATTTCTATGGTACGTCGATGATGGGGTGTTATTAAGACCCGCCGGTTTGTCTTGATATGATATAATGGAGGGACACCTTTTTTTAAAGGTTGTGAGGGAAGTTATATAACTAACTTCTAGAGATGACCGTTATGATGGAAATAATGTTTTGAGAAAACTTTTCTCTCTATCAATGAACAAAAGCAACTCCATTACTGCATTGAGAAGACAATCAACATTAACGCTGTGGAATGTGAATACTTTCCTCTCTCCATCAATGGACAAAGACAATTCCATTTTCTTCATCTTTGTCTTCTTCTCCTCCTACACCATGGTCCACCACCAGCCCATGCAGCCACCACCCACTATGCCAAGTACCTCCATCCTTTCCACTGAAAAAAAAAAAATACCTCATTCAACTTTAGCCACTATGAGATTTGTTGCTGTTCTCAACAGCGTTCATAGTTGAATGTAGATACTGTTAGGAAATTGCTCGCCACATGTTTGACAGAATGCCTAGACTAAACTCATGTAGATTTGTCTCCTCCTCCCATCAATCTCAAAGCCAAAACGAAACCCTAGAATACCCAAACCCTCGCCAAAGAAACCAGCGGCCAGCACATCTTGAAGAGCTTCAAGATAGAGTAGAAGCAAATCCAGAAGTTTGGCGAGCAAGAGAAGCACGAGGTCAAGGCCAAATCCCACTGTCATTTATCCTCCTCCAATGCTACCTCCAAGCCTAATCCCTCCTTCATTTGATGTTGCAGAGCTCAAATGAAAAAAAATGGACGGAGGGGGGAAGGGAGAGATCAAATGAGAAAATGGTGAGAAATAGAGGACGTTGTTCAACAATAAATTAATTGCTAGGTTTTTTGTTATGAACGATGTCGTTTTGGGTTGTGCGGGCAGTTAAACGATGTTGTTTAGGGATTTTTATGTTGATTTAGACTTTCGACGGGCCATGTTAGACCAAAAAGTATTAAAATATTTTTACATTAGATTTCGAGCTAGAGTGATCGGACTTGATACTTATATGATCTTTATTATTTTATTTTTAAATCTACACTTAAGTGATCTGATTTTTTTTTTTTTAGCACCAAAATGAGTGCCCTACATAACTTTTGGTATTTCTAATATTCTTCTGCCATTAATGGGATTATCATTGGACTCCTTCTCAATGATCTCCTTAGATAAATGTGTCGAGATTTTGCTGCTTGTACACGACCTTATTCCTTTAGCTTTAACTTATTTAAAAGTGGTCCAATTCCACCAAGTTCTGGGAAAATATGGGCCTAAGGTGGGTGACCAGTTGTTCCTGAAAATGAATGAAAAGGACCATGCGCGAAGGGCGGCGCCCTTTTGGTACTGACCGTGTCAGGCAAGGCATCCTAATCTCTTATTTCCCATATTCTGCATGGCCTGTCTTTCCAGTACGTGCTTTCAGGAAGTTAATATTATATTCTTTAATTAGAGGAAGTACCCAAACTGTTATTGTCGAATGATCTGTACAAATGCACCGACGATGGTCCAGTCTCATATGCCCCGAATAAGGTTCCAGACTATGTACAGGTAGTGATATCAGCCGAGCTTAAAGTTTATTCTGATAGAAAGCTTGTGTTTTGAAAGTAGAGAATTAAGAAAGATATGTGAAAGAAAGGAATCGTGTATATTTCGATATATCATAATGAGCATGACATTAACCTATTCATTAATTTTATGATATGACTATCTAAAGTAACATATATCAATGAAGATATACACAATCAATGAAAATATACATGCAACTTGAGAGATATAAATATCAAGAGCAATACCATGACTATCTTTAATATAGGAAAATATCCTATAGAAAATCTTAAGAGTCTCTAATGTAATATTGCTAACATTGAATACAAAATCTTTTGCATCTCTAAACTAGGGGTGAGTATGATTCTATGGTAAAATCTAGAATTTGAAAACTGGACTGGCAATAACCTATACAGTTCCAGATTCCATAATATGTAGGGTAGGTTTTAGGTTTAAAAAATTGAGAAATCCGTTTTAACAGATAGGTTCCAAGTTCTAAATTCAAGCAACCTAGAACCTGTAACAATTTTTAATGTTTTTCCTAGTTCATGTCTTCGTGTGATCTTATGATATTTCATATTATTTGATGACAAGTGTATAATCCATACATACTGGTTTAAGCTTCTGTTTTATGATTGAGACTTTCACTTTATTAATATTCATATTTTTCACGAGTCTAAATATAAGTTATGGTCAGTGAATGTAATAGCAATTAGTGGTCATTAAAAGTTATAATTCATTGGAATTGTTCAATTAATATTATAGGCGGAATCCAAAAAATGTGGAACTTGTTCAATAGGTAAGTTCCGAGGTGGAACTTGTACAGAATTTAGAACTGCACACCCCTCCTCTAAACCATACTCTTGTTCATTCACCCAATTTTATGGGAGTAGTGAATTTCGATAGAATTGTACATCCTCATCACGTCATTGAGGTGCATCTAAAGCTTGAAGAGTTTTATCTGAAACATTCACAGTGTCATTTGACCAACATTGTTTTTGTGGACAATGTTTGATTTTTTATTCCTTTTTTGGGAGAAGTTGCTGCGCCAAACAATTCAAGTGCCTCAAGAAGAAGCACGGACGATGTTTACTTCGTATTGTTTGCACTCTGACTGACCCACTCTCTTTATAAGTACCATTTTTAAGAGACTGAGAACTACGTATGTGTAGCAATTTCACAGATTAAACAGAGTGATGATTGCAAATTGCATCTCGATTTGCATTACCTATATTAAATACCATCTATGAGTTTTCGAAACGTACAAATTGCATCTCATCACCGACCTGAAAAGACACGTTTACTGCCATGCAATTCATTACCCTACACCCACCTCTCTATGTCTCCCTCTTCCGCCGTCCACCTTCCTCTCAGCTCTACCTCGTCACACAGCAAGCTCTCACCACCCCCCGTTGCCAACGCCAGCCGACACGACGGACGAGCCCATTTCTGGTGATGACCCCCTCTCTCTGGAGCTCACGGCTCGCAGTCATGGGAGCTGATATTTTCAATGTATTCACTATTTAGATCTTAAGAGGCTAATTGTATCAAAATGTAGAAAATATCAATCCCTTACAGAAGGGCTACAAATTGTATAACATTATTACAAGAGATTTACAAGAGAAATGTGGAGGAAACTAAACAACATGACCAACGCAATCTTTGTGCGGTGTACAAAACACACAGTGATCAATCGTCGGATCTAAACCTAAATGGCTCGCTAATCCACCGTTCACTAATATGCAGAACCTTCATGGATCACAGAAGGTGGGGGGAACAACGTCGAGAATACGATGTGTCCTAGACGAATTGATGGTCGTGCTAATGCACAGTTCACTAATATGCAGAACCTTCATAAATCAGAGAAGGCGGGGGAGAGGACAACATCGAGTAAGATGTGTCCTAAACGAATTGATGGTCGCGCGAACAGAATGTCAAAGGCTTGTGCGCTTCAAGAAACACAGTGATGACTTTATTGGCAAGAAGTAAGCCGACGACGACTGCGCATCTTCACCGTCCTCTTCTTCATAGATCGTCTCTAAAGAAATGTGAAGTCGGATCCTTGAGGCAGCCACCATGCGAGGAGGGGCGACGGCGGAAAACAGGGTCAGCGATGATATATCTCTTGGCAACGTTCCGTCAATGTCGGCAACCACGAAGGTCGTTGGAGGTACCGTTTTAGGCGTTTTAGGATCGGCCATTTCGCTGTTCTTGAAGGGGGCGGGTGATTTGGATGTGATTTTGCATGCGCATTGCGCAACCTAAAGCTGGGCTTATATATATATGGTGGATGATGTAGATAAGAATATAAAGATATTCCTTGGAATAGTCTCATGTGCCATATTATGGGACCACAGTGAAAAATGAGAAATTTCTCACACGTTTTATTAAATTAGTTGAATTGAGATCCTCTGAAATTAAATATAAATTTACAGTTTAATTTACCTCATGAAGTCTAGATTTATTCTTCTTTTCCCTTTTTTTTTTCTCTCTGTAGGAATTTAGTGACTACTTATGAGCCCCGAATTAAATTAAGAGTTCACTTTTTCACTCCACTCAAGCCAAATGGACCTCGTCTCTAAAAGAGGGCAATTTTTATTTTTATTTTTATTATTAGTATTATTATTACTACTACTACTAAGTCGGGATTTACAATTTACGTGAATTAACCTGGCGAGCAATAACCTCATTTAGAGGTGAGACATAAGGAATACGCTTAGTGAATGGACAACTGGATAAAATCATCTTGTTTTGGAATTGATGGCATGAACAAAGCAAACATGCACCTAGTTTACATGCACAACTTTGTTACGCGCCTGACTCCCGCGTAGAAATGAATTTCTGCAGGTGGCTAAACTAGATTACGAGATGATTACATAGTACAGACAATGCAAAAGTATCCAAAATATATAGAACGGTGTGAATTCAGGTCACAAGCCAAGGTGGTGACCCAATTTCAATTGGATTGATAGTTGAAGACCATAAGTACACGGAAACTGAGAGCTTATATGGACTAAACATCTCAATTTCATTAGTAATTCTTCTGGTTTAAGAATCTATATAGTTAAATGTGTTGTAATTAGGATTTCATTTTGCTTTATTTTAGATCCATTAGGATTAAAATTAGTTTATACATATTCTAGAGGGGTCAAAGTCCGAAAAATATCGGGGCAATTTAAAAGTTGAAAGGGATAGGCATGATTTGCTTTATGAATTAAATGCAAATTTGGGATCTTTATGCACTTTATACTTTTCTGCTCCATTTAGTCTTAGTCGGTGCAGAAGGGGCGGCTTGTCCTATTCTTTCAGACCCCGATAGATAAGCTAAATTGCCAACCTGTTTTTATCCCTTTTTGACGATGGGCTCTCCAGTTGATGGATATACAGAAAAGTCGATGGCAGATGGAGGCCATCACCTTGATCTGGCTCGCTCGGGAAACCAATATTTTATAGACTAAACTATTAGATCAATCCAGTTATATTTTAAGAATTTATTACTATAACTTACATTTAGATTCGGCTCTAAATTATGATTGATTTTAGAGACCACATTACTTATATTTAGTGTATTTCGTGGTGCGTGTATTTAGTGGTGCTGGAGGGAGTCACATGAGAAATTTTAGCGAAGGGATTTTTTGTTTGGCCTCCTCCTTCTCCATTTTTCTTCCTTTTTTTTTTTTTTTTTTTTTGCATGAAGAGAAACTCAACTCAACTAGGCATGCGGCATGCCTCAAGCCCATCAGTAAGATGCGAGCTCACATAAAAAGCATGACATTATGTGCATCGCAACTTAAGGAAAACGGACTCATGTTGCGTGTCTGGTTCTCTCATAAATGCATAAGTTTCCAATCTGGAATTCTTGTCATGCTAAATAAGAACTTCTAAAACATGTTGATTTGTCATCATTAAGTAAAGAAGGAAGTTGATAGCTTCAATTTACCATTTAAAGAAAGATAAAGCTTGTTCTTTTAGGTTTTTTCTGGCATTTTTTGAATGAATGGATAAGTGACTAAAATGAACATCGATGCGATGGGTATAATACGTTCAATCTGTGCGTTGGATGGGTACCGGAGATGTACCATTTCCCTTCTCCAAAGGAATTGTCAGTGTGTCCACGGTGATGTATTATTTCCCTCCGACAATTTGGTTTCCCTTTCTTGCACTTTTTCGATTATTCATTCATTTCGCAGACGAAGTACAAGGTAACTGATTGCAGAAAAACCATCCTACGTGAACCACCATCTTTCATTGTTCATGGCGTACACACTCCTGCATTTGCTCTACCTCAGTCTAATTGATCACCGCCGACCATTGCCCCGCTTCAACAAGCTTGCGCATGCAGGAATATGGTCAATAGCTACATGTTAGGGCCATCACTTGAATTTTGGCTCTCGTCTTTACTAAGTCCATGAGATTAATTAGTGGCATATTTCATAGGCTCGAAATTCACCTATTTAAAGGTGATTTTCTCATCGTGAAAACATGCTAGAATAAAGAATAAACCGGATTTTAACTCTATAAACTATTGAAGTGTTGCAATCCACGGCCAATGTAAATGCTAAACAATCTCAATTTCCTACTAGGTCACGAGTCCAATTTATGTTGGGAGCGAACCTTTGGACACTTGTGCTACGTCATCTATCTATGATATACCTTCTGTGGAAAGAGCTTTGACTTCTAGCTCCTTTGTCGGGCCATAGTGACAAGGCCCCCCCAAAACCTTTTAGTCGCAGGTAGTGCAGAGTAGTCATGCCGTATCAATCGAACATTTCGTAGTGAACACGGGATCGTTCTATCTAATGTCCACAAGGGGTCGCTAACAGTTGTCTGCCCTCCCCGCCTTTTTACTGGTCCCAAAAAAGCCTCACTATTTCAAGCTTGTGGAATACGTGTTCTCTATTTCAAGTGTTAATGGAGTGTACTCCTAGAATTTGCAAAAGCATTATCACACTTAGGTGCTTCTTTCCAATGTTCAAGGTACAGAATATAACACTGCATCGGTTCACAGGATGAAGCGCAGTCAATCGTTGTCTGGGGCCCCAATATCGTGACCGGCCAGCATGGAGTGTGGTCCACAAAATTGACCACGTGGGTAGGAGGCGAACATGCTAGCGAGTACCATTCATTCCGGATGCTTCCCGTTCAAAGCCTGGAAAAGTGCAAATTTGGTTTCTTCTCCGATCGAACAAAAGCCGTATCTTCTTAGAGATTTCCCATCACTGGCTCCTGTAGTCCCATCACAACAAGACTTCCCTCCCCAATACGGAACACGACCCTTATCCTCCAATTAATGTCGAAAGCAAGAGTGGGCGGCGCAAACAGACAACATTGAGTCAATAATAACAACAATAATAATAAAAACTACAGGAAACGAAAATATAATTAAAAGTTCATATCACGAAATTGTATGTCATCTATATGACACAATGATGTAAGCCGCTCACTTTAAGTCTAACATTGAATGAGAAAAGTGGAGAGCTCAACGAAACGAATTGATTTAACCATCACCACCGGGTGTTTGGCCTAAACTACTCTCTCCCTTATCATGTTTGTTTAATCATGATATCGGTGCTATCTTAGCTCTTCCAAATGTTGTACAACATATATATATTTAACATCTGGGTTTTAATCGTTCAATTTGTAACGGTTGGCCTCCCATCTTAGAATCGGCACAAGGTACCTAGTGATGTCAATTTTTAGCATCAACATCCTCAAAGCAGAGAAAAAAAAAATCCCGTCTTCTGAGTGTGTACGTGTATTTTCCTTTTGCATACATAAATAATTGTTTAATGTGCAAAATAAGACATGATATTAATCAAATGACACCACATTAGCATATCACTTGAAATAAAAATAGCATGATTTAAACTTTTTTGAGATATGGAACACCATATTGTCATTGTCATAATCATTTTCTTTCGTCGGTTAACCATTAAGAAAAAGAATATTTTCGGAGGGACAAGCAAACAAACAAAAGAAAAACCCCCCAAAGCCTACTATAAATTCCCTCCTCCATCTTCATTCATAACCATCCCACCGGAAACCCTCTTTCACAGCTCATTCTTCCCTCCCTCTCCACCCCTTTCAAAACATCCATCAGAAGGGAATGATAATGGCCAGTTCTCGCCTTGCAAGATTTATCACAGAAGTTGTGCCATCACAACTTGCAACTGCCGCAAGGAGGCCACGCAAACCATGCGTCGCGATGGATACGATTCGTGAAGACAGAGAAGAAGAAGAGAGACATGCACGTGAAAGCTTCAGTAATGCTTCTCTCTCTTCTTCTCCAGGAAGCTCTTCTGCTTCTTGGGCAGTGGCAGATCCAACTGGTTTAAACTTCAAGGTCTACTTCAACCAAATCCGAACATCTTTGTTTGACGTTCAGAAATGACCGCCTCTTTCAGTTGATGGTGACGGTGTGCATCTTCAAGGCACAAGACCTTTCCACCATTTTTGCTCCTCATCTGATAGGATAAGATTCAGGGCTACTTTCGTGAGACGAGAGAGAGAGAGAGAGAGAGAGAGAGAGAGAGAGAGAGAGAGAGAGAGAGGTGTTACTCGTTACTTGGCTGTAAAGAATTTTTTTTTTTTAAATTCTTGTAGTCGGGTTGTTTCCCTTGCTTCCTTTTATCTTGGAAAAGGAATTCTCGTACCATGTCTTCAAGGCAATGTACTGTATACATGTGAAGTAAAACCTTTCCATTTGTTTCTTCCATTGTTCTTCTTCTTATTTCCCTTCTTGGTCTCGGAAAAGAAATCAATTCCAAAACGTTATGATCAGTTCACCTCAACAATTTCAAACACGTAATGCGGAATCAATGACCTTGTACATAGTTGAGAGCGGATCGAGGACAAAATTGTCTAGGGGAGACATCCTAATTAGTTTCAATTGTAAAACAATTAGGGCATGTTTGATAAGCCAATTAGCAATTAATGAGATTAATTTATTTGATAACATTGAATAACATTGCTTAAATCATTCAGTTAAGTAAGAAAACCACTTATTTGATAAGCAAGGGAGAGGCTACTTAAGTCATTCAATGGAAACATAGTTGACGTTAATTAGAATTTTGCGAAATATATTGATAAAAGTCATAAAACCTACCTATAAGTGTAGCAATGCATATTTAGGAGTTAATTATTTATTTATATCTTTACTCACCATGTTTCATTACACGTTAGCATGCCATTAAGAAGGAAACAACAATCATGTCTCGTATGTTAGGCATCTTAGGATGCATTTCCTATATATATTTAAATTAAAGATATCTCCTTACAATTTCATTTAGGTTTTTATTTATTTATTTATTTATTTATTCTTTTTGGGTTAATCTTACTATAACTCTCAACTCATTCTCAAACTTTTACTACACCTCTTTGTAGGGCATGGGAGTTGAAACCTATACCTAAAACTGATCATCCTCACCCTAACCCTTATGAGAAGGTGAGAATTTAAAACTCCCATGATTTCATTTAGGTTAAATGTGAATATTTACACCACTTAGGCTCCGTTTGTTTCAAAGCAAAAGATTTCTATCAGAAAACAATTTCAATATTTTTTGGTGTTTGGATTTCTTAGGAAAATGAATTAATGTAATCTTTTCATAATCAATAGAAAATTTATACTTAAATATAGAAACATGATTTTCTCTTTTGAAAATCTAAAATCATTTTTGAAAATTCATATAGACCTTAGCACTTAGGCACAAGAACCTCGACAACTATGATTTGGGTCCTTAGCAGACGAGCCTAGGCCATTGAGACCCAGCCAGTTCCTCAGATCAAACACTAGTCCACAAAGATAGGGGTCAAGTCCCTTGAGGCCATGCCCAAGCCCTAGAGCATGTCCCCAAGTCCTTTATTGTTGTGCCCGAGTACCCAACCCCCACACATAAGCCATTGGTGCCGAGGCCTAGGTCCAACAAGGTCAAGATGCATCCTAGAGGCCAAGTGAGAGACCTTAATGCTTGTGCACAGGTACCTAGTGTGGCATCCCGGAAATTCAAAGCCAAGCCTTAAGGTGTGTTAAATGTCTTTAATTAGGTGATAGAATTTTATGGCTTATGCTTTAGCCAATTTGTCTTTTAATTTGATGAATTTTGCTTGTGTTGTGGAAATTTAAATTTAAATGCTTGGCCATATGATTTAAATTTCAATAATTGAAATATCCCAAGACTTTGGCCAAGATGAAATTTGAATTTAGAAATATTTATAAAAAGGAATTCAAAAAAAGAAGAAGAAGAGAAAATAGGGTTATTTTCGAAATGGGCCTTGGACCCATTAGCCTAGAGCTTGGTGGGCCAAGCTAGTCGGCCCATTGGGCCCAAGAGGGGAGTTCGACCAGCCCAAGAAGGAGTGGCCGGTTGGGCCTAAGCCCAAGCCCATTAACCCAAATCAAATTTCAAAAATAGAAATGACAAGTGGCAAGACAAGTCCTCATGCATTGGCCATTGGTGAGGTGAGTTAATCATTGCAAATGATGGGCTTTTGGGGGAATAAAAGGGGGTTAGGAGAGAGAAATGGCCGGTTACTTGCTCCATTTCCGTCCAAAGAGAGAGGTGTGCGAGAGAGAGAGAGAGCTTGAGCGGAAGAGAGGAACCGAGAGAGAGGAGGTGGAGCCGAGAGTTGCCGCCGTACGTCCGCCTTGTCCGACCGTCCTACGCCGCCTTGTGCTTGCTGTTCGTTCATTTTGGAGGCAAGTGGGGGTCCTTAACTTCTCTTGCATGTTTTTGATGGTTGCATGTTCGGTTTAGGGGTGATTTGGGCGAAATACCGAAGTAAGGGTTGAATGTGTTCATGTTATGTGGCTGTTTCCGTTCGGTTGGTGGTAGACAGTTTCTTATTCGAGTTTGCATGTGTATTTGGAGTGTGATTTTGGCTTCGGTGTCTTCATGAAAGTTGAAGCTAACATCTTGCAGTATGACATACTCGAATTTCATGGAAAAAAGAAGGTGATATGAGGGGTCAAAAGCTCTGTTATACGGAGACTTCAGATCTGCGAATTTCCTACTGACCTCTTGATGATTTCTTGGTTGCATGTTGATTTATGTTGGAGATATCACCTTGTTGTCTTCATGGAAGTTGTGGGTAACATCCTAAAATAAAACATACTCAAATTTTAAGAGAAATGAACAAGTATAGCCTAGTTAATCGGCTAGCTCTTTGAGACGAATGGTTCTGTTGAAGTGAACCGAGACACCCGAGACTTCAAGGACTTAAAGAGGATCATTCTTTGGTTATTTAACCTAGATCTCTTCATGAAACTTGTACAGGACACATTGATACATAACATACTCGAATTTCAGAAGAAACGAAAGAGATTTGATGGGTCAAACCTAATTTTTTCGGTGATGTACGTTCTGGACGAAACGGTAGAGGTTCCAGAAGCTTCATGGAGTTGTATAAATTAATATAAAAATAATTTGGCTTAGTATTATTCATGAAAATGCACGAAAATGTGTTGGCTATCACCCTGTAAAATTTGGGAATTGTCGGAGGTCATATGACTATTTTAATTGAATTAATTCGAAAACTGTGTAATCTGGCCATTATCCGAATATTGTGTGTATTTTGTGGAAATTTGGGAAATTATGTGAAATGCAAATTTGGCCATGAATTTGTGTGAAATTGTGATTTTAATTGTTTGTTTAATGATTGTTTGAATATTATGATTTTGGAAAATCATAAATATTAAATATAATATTTATTTATGAAAATAAATAAATATAATAATAAAATAATAATAAAATAAAAAGTGGATTATTTTATTGGCCAAGAGTTTTATTGAGTTATAATGCATTGTTATATGACATGGGTGTATGTATGCACATGAATATGATGCATTGTTATATGGCATTGATGCATGTATGATTTATGAATCATGATGCGTGTGTGTGATTCATATGCCATGAAATAATAAGATGAAAAGGATGATAAAAAAATGGAAAGTGATATGTGAGTAAGAGGTTGTGGCGGAGGATGTTGTCTGGTGGCCTGGTGGCGTAATTCCAGAGATTCCCTGGGAGTTTTAGGATGCCCGGAATGTGGGGGGGCCGGAAGTCGGTTGTATCTTGGATACATGCCCGGAGGTTCCTCGCGACACCAGGATTTGGGTGCGGGATGCCTAGCTAGAAGGGTAAAGGCCGGAAGCCCTGTCGGAGGTTTCTGCCCGAAGGGAATGCCTCGTGATGCTAGTTGAGATGCGAGATGCCCGGAATGTGGGGGCCGGAAGCCGGTGGCCATGGGATGGCCGGGAAAGCCGGGAGCCCCGTCGGAGGTTTTCGCCCGAAGGGTTGATGATGAGATTGATGAATGGGTGATGTGGTGATCAAAATTGAAAGATAATGATGATATGATGTGATATGCATGGTGATGCATGGCCAATGATGATATGATGTGATATGCATGGTGATGCATGGCTAATGATGATATGATGATATGATGATACGATATGCATGGTGATGCATGGCTAATGATGATATGATGTGATATGCATGGTGATGCATGGCTAATGATGATATGATATGCATGGTGATGCATGGCTAATGATGATATGATGTGATATGCATGGTGATGCATGGCTAATGATGATATGATATGCATGGTGATGCATGGCCAATGATGATATGATGTGATATGCATGGTGATGCATGGCTAATGATGATAGGATATGCATGGTGATGCATGGCTAATGATGATATGATGTGATATGCATGGTGATGCATGGCTAATGATGATACGATATGCATGGTGATGCATGGCTAATGATGATATGATGTGATATGCATGGTGATGCATGGCTAATGATGATACGATATGCATGGTGATGCATGGCTAATGATGATATGATGTGATATGCATGGTGATGCATGGCTAATGATGATATGATATGCATGGTGATGCATGGCTAATGATGATATGATGTGATATGCATGGTGATGCATGGCTAATGATGATATGATATGCATGGTGATGCATGGCTAATGATGATGTGATATGCACGATGATGCATGATTGTATGCGCATGGCTACAAGGTAAGTTATGCCTGCTATGCATGTATGATGATATGCATGATGCATTGAGTTGTTATTGGATTTCCTTATCTGTCTATTTGAGTGGTTGTCTTCACCCCTTTTGGGGATAACATTTCAGATTAGTAGAGGGTTTGAACGGTTGGATGTGACCGTGAGGAGGAGGATAGCAAGGAAGGAGCTTTTGGACGCCGACACGATCGATGGACTTAAAGTGTATGACTGTTTGAGGAAACATCGGTCATCTTTTGGAGTGTAGTCGAATGTAGAAGACTATGACATTTTGATGTACCGATGAATGATGTCCATCTGATTTAAGTAAATAAAAAAAAAAAGTGTACGGCCTTTACCTATAAATGTTTAGTAGGTGTGCATTGTTTTTGAATATAAGGAAGGGAGTTGTTGGATGTGCTTCCGCATATAAATTGCGCAAGGGACCGATCGAATAAAAAAAAAAAAAATGTAAACCCCAAGTTGTATGGACCCGCTGCAATTGAAATGGTATAAGAGTAACATGTTAATAGGGCAAGTGAAAGGTAGTGCGGACTGTGGCGACCCTAATGGATCGGGGGCCGTCGAGGGGTGCCACAGCCTTTTTTGGTATCAGAGCAATGGTTTATTTGGAGTGATAAGGAGCCTCAGATGGAAATGAGGATAGAAAGATGCACACCATAGGATATAAAACGGAATAATTGAATAACGGGTGATGAGTATTCACTCGTAGGTCCCTAGTAGTTTATCTTGAGTTGTCTTTAGTTACCAGTAACATGTATGTTACTTATGTAGTAGTAGTAGTAATTACTTTAAATGGAGACAGTGAGTCTCAGATTTTCCCCGAGGCAATGCTTGGAAATTACAGAAAGTCATGGTACGAGCTGGAAGTGCTCATCCATCGAGGGTTGAAGCCCTGCTGCGAGGGCTGAACCCCGAATGGAAGATATCCTGCAAGCATTGGCCAATATTGGAAATATGATGGATAGACAAGCGCAGCAACAACCCGGAGTGGAACGTCGCCCTCAAGGACTGGTGGAACAATTTCTGAAGTTGAAATCACTTAAGTTTAGTGGAATAGGAAGTCCTGAGGAGGCGGAACAATGGATTGATGGAATGGAACGAATTTTCCGGTTGTTGGACTGCAGTGATGCAGAGAGAATAGTTTTGGCAGAGTACCAGCTAGAGGGAAATGCAAAGTTTTGGTGGAGAGCCTCGAAGGATACAATCTTTCCACCAGGTATTGATGTGAGCTGGGAGGAGTTTGTTAGGGCTTTCAATAGGAAGCATTTCTCTGATTGTGCCAAGGATAGAAAGATCACTGAATTTGTTCGGTTAGAACAGGGAGGCGATTAAGTGGTAGACCGGTATGAGGCAAAATTTTCTGAATTGTCTAGGTATGCTCCTAAGTTGGTTGAGGATCGAGAGGAAAAGGCTAAAAGATTTTTGAAAGGATTAAAGATCGATATTAGGAAACAAGCGGTGCCTTTGAATATAAGGGATTATAATGAGATTTATGAGAGGGCACAATTGGTGGAGCAAGAGTTAGTGAGAGAGCAATCAGAACCTAAGAGGCAGATGACCTTAAATGATGTTCGAAGGGGTAAGAGACCTTATCCTGATCAAGGTCAGCCCTGGGAATCTAAGAAGAGGAATAATTTTGGGAATTCTAGAAAGGTTAGGAGTGGCCCGATTCTAGGGAGAGTACCCTACCAGGGTAACATTTGTCAGAGATGTGGTGGACAACATGGACCAGGACCCTGTAATGATCGATTGAAATGTTTTGGCTGTGGGCAGAGAGGTCACTTTAAGAAAGACTGTCCACAAGGAAGGTCGCATCCGAATGTTAGCTCGGTGCAACAGGTACAACAAAGTACTATTGGACCAAATTTACCAAGGAATCCACAGAGGCCACCACCACAAGGAAGGGTGTATGCAGTCACTCAAGAGGAAGCAAGAGCTTCCGAAAGTGTTATCTCAGGTATGATTTTGATAAACGGATAAGAAGGTATATGCGTTATTTGATATGAATGGTACGCATTCATTTGTGTCCGAAAAATATAGATGATTGTGAGGAGTAGGAACAAATCTCTAGATATGCCTCTTCGTATTTCTACATCGCTGAAAGATATGTTGTTATCTATGTTGGCATGTGAGATGTGTGACGTAACCCTAGTAGAATGAGATCTGGGAATGGACTTGATAATGATAGTTATGTATGACTTTGACGTCGTCATAAGTATGGACTAGCTCCATAAGCAATGGACTAGGATGAGTGATCTCTTGAGATAGTGCTTGCCCATGCACCAAGGATGAAACCATGAGGCCTAGTATGGGATAGGCCAAAGCGGATAATAACTCTATAAGTTAATCCCTATTGAAACAAGACCCTTCAGTAGATGTGTAGTTCGGGTTCGAACCAGGCGAAAGCTGGTGTACCTGTAACGTCCCGGTTTGATGAGGGCGGGGAGTGGACGCCGAGGTCAGAGGACCTGAACAAGGAGAGGCTCCTGGCAGGCTTCTAGAATGACAAAAGGGAACGGGAGTGAACCGAACTATGAACTGAACTGGAAAGGTAGTGTTTCTGGGATAAGTTTATTAGAGTGGCGCAGCTGAAGCATGGTTAAGTTTGTAGAACTCTTGCTTGTGAAAAAGAAAGACGGATCGATGCGCTTGTGTATTGGTTATAGGTAGCTGAATTAGGTGACCATTAAGAATAAGTACTCATTATCTAGAATTGATGACTTATTTGACCAACTGCAAGGAAGTTCGGTCTTTTCTAAAAGTTGACTTGAGATCAAGATATAAGCTAAGGATTGAGAAAGAAGACATTCCTAAGACCGTGTTTAGGACTCGCTATGGACACTACGAGTTCCTAGTTATGCTATTTGGATTGACGAATGCCTTAGCTGCATTTATGGATTTAACGAGTAGGATACTTAAGCCTTATTTGGATAAAATTGTGATTGTCTTCATTTGATGATGTCCTGATATATTCTAAAGGACTTGAAGGACATGCGTAGCACCTAAGCGTAGTGCTGCAAGCAAGGCTTAAGAAGTGAATTATGGATAGTAAGTTATGAATTTGAGGATTAAGTTATGATCATTTGAGCTAAGTAGTGACTTCCTATTTGAGGATTTCATTTGAAGTCTTGATGCGTTACATGGAGGCATTTAGTATGTATAGATTGATCTTGGAAGTCATGAGTTTGAGTGGTCATATGGGACATGAAATTATTTGTGGTTTATATGTTGGAATAATAGGTTTAATTGATGATGGTCAACTTTTAACTGTAGGTGATGATCTCAGTTTGAAAAGATTTGGTGGAATTAGTGAATATGATCAATCGTGGTTATAGAATTTCCAAGGTGAAATGGTGGAAGTTCAAATTGTGGATTTGATGAATGATTAGTCTAAGTGATGATCATTTAGGATGAGATATGAGATATATTCGGTGGAAACTAGGCAAGTTTTATTTTGGTGGATTGTCGATCTTTGAATTGAATAAGTCTTGGTGGACTATAGATATTTGAATCGAAGGAATGATGCTATATTTTAGGCTTGAATCTATGTTGCGGTGAATGCATAGTGAATATCTTTGTTGGACTTAACCAAATGAGTTATTGGTGGTGTTGATTTTGATGGTTCTAGGCTTGAATTGGTGGTGACAAAGGTATAGGAATAATTTGGCTAAATGGTGCGTTCGATTGAGTCGAGAAGGTGGAATTCTTTAAATTTGAATCTCATTGATAGTTGCACTTAGGATAGAGCTTAAAATAGATGTTTTCACAAAAGGAATTGAATATGAGATAGAGGAGGTGGATGGAATTATTAAAAGATTTTGATTGTGAACTGTTTAAGAAAATCTCTTGAATTTCATCAAAATTTATGAGTATTGTGACATCGTGCCCAAATGTTTTAAGAAATGTTTTCTATTTCAAAGAATTATGAACTTTTTATAGAAAAACATTCCAACCCATTGGAGTTGGGATTGAGATTGGAATTTACCAACGTACTGATTTAAATTTACTAAGGGTTTTGATAAAGTATTTTATTTCGCGCCGTGATGCAAGTACGACTCAAGGCTTTACATGTGGATTTCGAAAAACATTTGAAATTGAGGCGTGAACATGAATTTTATGGATTTGGTATCATGCTTTGATTTTGTGAATTGGTTTCAATAATATGAGATTTACCTATTTTCAAATACTATCATTGTCATACCGATGTGTCTTTGAAATCCTTGTTTTGCATTATTTGATATCATGAGGTGGAATTTTCGAGAACTCAAGGATTTTCCACATTGATGATTTGAAAACGTTTTGACATGGAAATGGCATATGATTTCAAAGCTTGCTGTTGTTGTTGAATACTTTTGAAAACTTCAGTTCGTATTGTTTGATTTCATGAAGGAAGATTTTCAAGCGTTCAAAAGGAATTTCAGATGTGGGTATTGTTTTAAAAATGTTTATGATGTTGAGATAAATTAAGATATGTTAAGAGCTTGCATCCTTAACTTTAGAGGAAGTATCAGCCCGATCTAGGACACATACTCGATCATGAAGCCATCAAAATGGATGAGAAAGTAAGGTATATTGAGGAGCCTGTGCAGATATTAGATCGAAAGGAGCAAATTCTTAGGACTAAAAAGATCCCATTGGTTAAGGTGTTATGGCGACATCATGATGTGGAGGAAGCCACATGGGAAAGTGAGGATCAGATAAAGGAAAAATATCCTTATTTATTTCAAGAAGGCGCGAGTAGTGCTTGAATTTCGAGGACGAAATTCTCTAAGGAGGGGAGAATTGTGGCATCCTGGAAATTCAAAGCCAAGCCTTAAGGTGTGTTAAATGTCTTTAATTAGGTGATAGAATTTTATGGCTTATGCTTTAGCCAATTTGTCTTTTAATTTGATGAATTTTGCTTGTGTTGTGGAAATTTAAATTTAAATGCTTGGCCATATGATTTAAATTTCAATAATTGAAATATCCCAAGACTTTGGCCAAGATGAAATTTGAATTTAGAAATATTTATAAAAAGGAATTCAAAAAAAAAGAAGAAGAAGAGAAAATAGGGTTATTTTCGAAATGGGCCTTGGACCCATTAGCCTAGAGCTTGGTGGGCCAAGCTAGTCGGCCCATTGGGCCCAAGAGGGGGAGTTCGACCAGCCCAAGAAGGAGTGGCCGGTTGGGCCTAAGCCCAAGCCCATTAACCCAAATCAAATTTCAAAAATAGAAATGACAAGTGGCAAGACAAGTCCTCATGCATTGGCCATTGGTGAGGTGAGTTAATCATTGCAAATGATGGGCTTTTGGGGGAATAAAAGGGGGTTAGGAGAGAGAAATGGCCGGTTACTTGCTCCATTTCCGTCCAAAGAGAGAGGTGTGCGAGAGAGAGAGAGCTTGAGCGGAAGAGAGGAACCGAGAGAGAGGAGGTGGAGCGAGAGTTGCCGCCGTACGTCCGCCTTGTCCGACCGTCCTACGCCGCCTTGTGCTTGCTGTTCGTTCATTTTGGAGGCAAGTGGGGGGTCCTTAACTTCTCTTGCATGTTTTTTTGATGGTTGCATGTTCGGTTTAGGGGTGATTTGGGCGAAATACCGAAGTAAGGGTTGAATGTGTTCATGTTATGTGGCTGTTTCCGTTCGGTTGGTGGTAGACAGTTTCTTATTCGAGTTTGCATGTGTATTTGGAGTGTGATTTTGGCTTCGGTGTCTTCATGAAAGTTGAAGCTAACATCTTGCAGTATGACATACTCGAATTTCATGGAAAAAGAAGGTGATATGAGGGGTCAAAAGCTCTGTTATACGGAGACTTCAGATCTGCGAATTTCCTACTGACCTCTTGATGATTTCTTGGTTGCATGTTGATTTATGTTGGAGATATCACCTTGTTGTCTTCATGGAAGTTGTGGGTAACATCCTAAAATAAAACATACTCAAATTTTAAGAGAAATGAACAAGTATAGCCTAGTTAATCGGCTAGCTCTTTGAGACGAATGGTTCTGTTGAAGTGAACCGAGACACCCGAGACTTCAAGGACTTAAAAGAGGATCATTCTTTGGTTATTTAACCTAGATCTCTTCATGAAACTTGTACAGGACACATTGATACATAACATACTCGAATTTCAGAAGAAACGAAAGAGATTTGATGGGTCAAACCTAATTTTTTCGGTGATGTACGTTCTGGACGAAACGGTAGAGGTTCCAGAAGCTTCATGGAGTTGTATAAATTAATATAAAAATAATTTGGCTTAGTATTATTCATGAAAAATGCACGAAAATGTGTTGGCTATCACCCTGTAAAATTTGGGAATTGTCGGAGGTCATATGACTATTTTAATTGAATTAATTCGAAAACTGTGTAATCTGGCCATTATCCGAATATTGTGTGTATTTTGTGGAAATTTGGGAAATTATGTGAAATGCAAATTTGGCCATGAATTTGTGTGAAATTGTGATTTTAATTGTTTGTTTAATGATTGTTTGAATATTATGATTTTTGGAAAATCATAAATATTAAATATAATATTTATTTATGAAAATAAATAAATATAATAATAAAATAATAATAAAATAAAAAGTGGATTATTTTATTGGCCAAGAGTTTTATTGAGTTATAATGCATTGTTATATGACATGGGTGTATGTATGCACATGAATATGATGCATTGTTATATGGCATTGATGCATGTATGATTTATGAATCATGATGCGTGTGTGTGATTCATATGCCATGAAATAATAAGATGAAAAGGATGATAAAAAAATGGAAAGTGATATGTGAGTAAGAGGTTGTGGCGGAGGATGTTGTCCGGTGGCCTGGTGGCGTAATTCCAGAGATTCCACGGGAGTTTTAGGATGCCCGGAATGTGGGGGCCGGAAGTCCGGTTGTATCTTGGATACATGCCCGGAGGTTCCTCGCGATGCCAGGATTTGGGTGCGGGATGCCTAGCTAGAAGGGTAAAGGTTGGAAGCCCTGTCGGAGGTTTCTGCTCGAAGGGAATGCCTCGTGATGCTAGTTGAGATGCGAGATGCCGGAATGTGGGGGCCGGAAGCCCGGTGGCCATGGGATGGTGGAAAGCCGGGAGCCCACATCGGAGGTTTTCGCCCGAGAAGGGTTGATGATGAGATTGATGAATGGGTGATGTGGTGATCAAAATTGAAAGATAATGATGATATGATGTGATATGCATGGTGATGCATGGCCAATGATGATATGATGTGATATGCATGGTGATGCATGGCTAATGATGATATGATGATATGATGATACGATATGCATGGTGATGCATGGCTAATGATGATATGATGTGATATGCATGGTGATGCATGGCTAATGATGATATGATATGCATGGTGATGCATGGCTAATGATGATATGATGTGATATGCATGGTGATGCATGGCTAATGATGATATGATATGCATGGTGATGCATGGCCAATGATGATATGATGTGATATGCATGGTGATGCATGGCTAATGATGATAGGATATGCATGGTGATGCATGGCTAATGATGATATGATGTGATATGCATGGTGATGCATGGCTAATGATGATACGATATGCATGGTGATGCATGGCTAATGATGATATGATGTGATATGCATGGTGATGCATGGCTAATGATGATACGATATGCATGGTGATGCATGGCTAATGATGATATGATGTGATATGCATGGTGATGCATGGCTAATGATGATATGATATGCATGGTGATGCATGGCTAATGATGATATGATGTGATATGCATGGTGATGCATGGCTAATGATGATATGATATGCATGGTGATGCATGGCTAATGATGATGTGATATGCACGATGATGCATGATTGTATGCGCATGGCTACAAGGTAAGTTATGCCTGCTATGCATGTATGATGATATGCATGATGCGTTGAGTTGTTATTGGATTTTCCCTATCTATTTGAGTGGTTGTACTCACCCCTTTTGGGGATAACATTTCGATTAGTAGAGGGTTTGAACGGTTGGATGTGACCGTGTGAGGAGGAGGATAGCAAGGGAAGGAGCTTTTGGACGCCGACACCGATCGATGGACTTAAAGTGTATGGACTGTTTGAGGAAACATCGGTCATCTTTTGGAGTGTAGTCGAATGTAGAAGACTATGACATTTTGATGTACCGATGAATGATGTCCATCTGATTTAAGTAAATAAAAAAAAAAAAAAAAAAAAAAGTGTACGGCCTTTACCTATAAATGTTTAGTAGGTGTGCATTGTTTTTGAATATAAGGAAGGAGTTGTTGGATGTGCTTCCGCATATAAATTGCGCAAGGGACCGATCGAATAAAAAAAAAAAAAAAATGTAAACCCCAAGTTGTATGGACCGCTGCAATTGAAATGGTATAAAGAGTAACATGTTAATAGGGCAAGTGAAAGGTAGTGCGGACTGTGGCGACCCTAATGGATCGGGGGCCGTCGAGGGGTGCCACACCTAGCACCTTGCTTGACTATTGACTCCAACATCCTAGTCATTAGCATCTGCACCCAAGTCCATCAAGGGGCCTAGGTCTAAAGAGGTCGAGTCCAAGTTTCTTGAGGCTAGGCTGCCCGTGCCAAAATCCTTGGCAACCATATCTGAGTAGCTATCTCTCGCACCTAAGTTAGTGGCGTCCAAGCCTAAGTTCATTAAGGCAAAGCCCAATTCCTCAGTGGCAAAGCCCGATCCTACAAAGGTTGGGCCCATCTTCCTTGTGGCTAGTGCTCGTTCTCAGGCTCTTGACATTCCTAGCAATCATGCCCACATACCCAGCTCTCACATCTAGTCCTAGCTCCAAAAAGGCCATGCCTGAGTCTCTAGTGACCATACTTGGATACTCGACTCTAGCCACCAAGTCATTAGCGCTTGAACCTAGGTTCACAAACGGAGGGTAGGTCTCTTGATGCCAAGTCCAAGACCCTAGTGCCTATGCCTAATCTCCAACAGCTGTGCCTAAATATATGGCTCACGGCCTCAAGCCAAAACATTTTAAGTGTGTTTTTTCTTGTTGGAGGTGCTAGGCGATTTCTGAAAGTGAACGATGGCCGAAGGGTCTACACGAATTGTGATCCAAATTGAAGCACCCGAGGGACCTCAACAGCATATCATACTGGTGCAACTCAATAGAAATCCCCACAAGGTCAATTTAAAGTAAGCTAATCCTCCCATACATCTTCGGAGTGTTCTCGGCAGACATGCAAAAATATCTTTAGCGGCTCATTTAGGGAAACGATTTACTTGCATATATGAATTGTATAAATAGATTTATTTTCTCATGATAGCATTGCATTATAGATTGATTATGTTACATTTAATTTCCATATTCAACAGCTCATTTTAAAAATACTTTATTTACTACAATATTTTGCATAGGGAAAAGTCACTATGTCTATCCTAAACTTATTGTACGAATTTCAATTCAATATGAAACTTTTCAATTGAACCAATATAACCGTAAACCGTTGAGTGAAAATACAATTAAGTCATCTTGGTTAGGATTTGCCTAAAATTACTGACGTGGCGATCGACCCCTAGCTAGCTAGTTTTTATGTGTCACAATTGGCGATCAAACAAGAGCAAATTTAGACAAAATGAAGCCATTATGCTTAATTTTTGAATTTTCTCATTTTTTTTTCTTTCTTTGTTGTTTCCTTTTGGCTGTCATTTTGTCTTCAACCTCTGGTTACCAATTTTTCTCCAACTTTTGGTTACTGACATGGTGTTAGAATATTTAAATGATAAACTATGCTTTTATCTAACAGCTTAAGTTTTTAGAATAGTCAGCAATGGTTCACAAAATCTCACATGGTATTAGGGCTGGAAGTCCTAAGTACAAATCTTACCCGGACCAATTTGCCTCTCAATTAAATTTCCATGCCTAGTATTAGGCAAAAGACCGGACTAAGCATTGTGAGGAATGTTAGAATATTTAAATAATAAATCACATCTTCATCTAACAGTTTAAGTTTTTAGAACAGTTGACAGTGATTTCACAAAATCTCACACATGACAATTTATTATTCACGGGCCTTCCTTTTGTTGTAATTATGGTAGGTTAATGGATCAATGAAAGTGATCAAAATGAGAACGTTGTTTCTGTTCATGTATTACTCGAATTTTTATCTATTTAATTTATGAATCTCCTAGATTATTATATCTATTTAATTTATAGTTCATGTATTTCTTCTATACACAAATGTCAAAGCTCTACAAAAATATTTGAAGTTCCTCAATCAAAGTAAGAAGTGGAAACATCAACATCTCCCTTCTTCAAGTTTCTCTAGGTGTGCTAGTTTTAAAAGTGTTCAACATAATCTTATTTGTATAGTGCTAATACTGTGACATCTCCGATTCAAACCCCTATTTAGATCATAAGGGATGAACTAAGGATTGGTACGTCAGTAACGATGACAAGCTGTGACTCAATCCTAGGGATTGTTCACGAGCTGATTAGTTGATTAGGGGCAAGGCAATTCATAAGCAAGATTGTAATAGACCAGAGTATTCAACCATTAAAGGACCATTTGACTATAAGGATTGCTGTGGACGACTGCATGCCATCACGAGTAGTCCATGGACGGATATAGATCGATTCAGCTCAAGTGAATATTGGTCGCGGGTGATGTTGCATGGTCAATGTACTATTCGTGAACAACCCTAATTCGATCCTGAATGACCGTGACTCGGGGTAGGCTAATCGATTCTACTCGATTACATGACAACCTATGGTCATTTATGAATCGACTAAGCTCAACTTAAAGTCATGCGTGAAACCCCCCTTGTTTTGTAGACTTTGTTTCTATATATCGGCTTGTATTATATGTGACATGGGTTACTATGTATGTATATATATATATAAGTGTGGTTTGGTTTTGAAAAATTATGGCTCTACTTTTCTATCCCATATTATTGTTGTCTGGGGATTATTTAATTGCTTCCACATGTGCATTAAAATGAATGGGTCGGCAATACGTTCTGGGACATCACTATTTAATCAACCGCAAAGGGATGGGCACGCGCTTGGAGGATTGGGGCGTGACAAAACATATCCATTGTAGACATAATATCGAAAGGCAATTGTTCGTAAATGTTATAATTTCTTTGGATTTTGTGAAGTCAAAGGAAAATATTACGGACCTACTCATAAAAAGGTTTGTCAAGAGAGCAAGTAAACTGCACATTGAGAGGAATGTTAAAAGCCTTAACCGATAAAGAGGTTTTGGGGTGGAATCCTAACCTAGCGATTGGAAATCCCATGGACTAGGTTCAATAGGATAATGCAAATTTTGAAAACTTTAGTGAGCGCACTCTCACCCATTCCCATGATACAATAGTGTTTCCAACAACATTTGAAAGGTACACTATGAGTTTAATGATTCCTACAACTTGGATTTCAACATCCTTATAAGGTATGATATGATACCTTTAATAGGAATGCACCTATATGTGTGGAGTTGGCCAATTGTATGAAAATCCGTAAAGGCTAGATTTTTTTATAGCATTCATGAATCTTGAGAGATTCAAGGCCAAAAAAGTGAATATAGAGATACTTTGTGCAAGGTCTATCATCTAGGCTTACACCAACAATCGGCGGTTCAAGGCCTAGTTTACTCGACTGGTTAAGTATGTTCGATAGACCTTCACTAAATAAGGTTCAAAGTGAAAGCTACCTATTTTAACGCAATGTGTTTCCACAAGCACATTTAGAATTTCTAAAGTCACAATGTTTTGATGATCCATTAATGTAGGGGATTGTGGTAATTATGGTTGGTTAATGGATCAACAATAGTGAGCAAAATGAGATACGTTGTTTCCATTCATGTATCTCATTAATTCATGTATCTGTCGAGTTTATGTATCTCTTGGATCCATGTATTTATTTAAATTATGAATCTCCTAGATTATTGTATCTATTTAATTCATGGTTCAAGTATCGCTTCTATACATGAATTCTAAAACCCTATAAATAGATTTGAAATTCCTCATTCAATGTAAGAAGCGAAAACACTTACATCCCCTTTGTTCAAGTTTTTCTAAGTGTGCTAGTTTTTAAGAAGTGTTCGACACAATCATGTTCGTATAGTGTCAATACTAACAAGTTCGAGGTGTTATATCTTAGGAGGTGAAGTTAGTGAAGCTACTTAACATCGTTGGTAGGAACTAATTGTTTTAAGAAGATTCGATTAATCATACGTCACCTCCAATTACTATGTTTTTTTCTAATCACTTTCTTGAATTTCTTAATTTTTTATTATTATGACACATAGTATTACGTATTTGTCCCCAATATGTTTCTTCTTCTCCTCCTCTCTATTTCCCAACACCTTCTAGTTATTGTTCATTTTGAGAATGATGCACTACGAATAGGATGGTGTCATTTGTGATGAGGCTGATTGAGTCATTTCGCTCTCACTCTCATCCCAAACGAACTAAATCTGGGCCAACCAAGTTGTCTTACTCGCACTCTTGCTCTCGATGGTCGCATGCTTGACAATCATGGAGGAGTGGCCAAGCTCAGGAAGATGTGAAGACATGGCCCATGGTTATCAAGCTCATCAAGATCTAGATGACCATCCAGTGGTGAAGGGCCTCAACTCTGCTACTTTGGTGTTCCATATGAAGCTCCTTGATCGCTATTCTCAATAGTGAAGATGGCCCACCATCCTCATCCTTTAGCTTCACTTCGAAAGACTTTCCTTCATTTTCCACAAAAGAGGATGAACAACAACCATAAGGAAACAAGAGAGAGAAACAAAAGAAAAAGAAAAAAAAAGAAGAAGAAGCAAAATTGTGTCATTTTGAGAAAATTTGTTGTTGTCAAATTGCCAGCCATGAGATGCATGATGGTCAATTACTAGACCACCATGTTAGCAAATTTAAGTGAGTCTTGGCTGGGAAGACTTTGTTGGAAAAAATGTGATATCTTGAAATTTTAGTTATGCTTTCAATTAAATAAATTGAGCCTTTCATTGACACGCCTATAGTGCTATTCTCAGAGCTGATCACTCATGAGATAACTAGATTATCTGGGAAAGTCATTAAGGGATTTTACTATAATAGACTTAAGAATTCGACTAGGAATTGACTATTGATCATGCTTATCTTCAGAGATCATTACGGCACAGTTAAAAATTAATTAGAGATTAGAGATAGGTCGGTTCGACATAGATGTTTGGTTAAACATGGGTGATTTCACCAAATTGAAAAATTATTGTCGATCGGCACTAAACTGATTTTTCTGTCGTTTTGGTACTCTGTGTTTGTATTTGAAATTTTGAAATTTTCACGACTACCAAGCATCGCCAATATGTCGAAGAGGTTCATTGTAGCTCAAAGAAAATTGACCATAGATCATTTGTACTAAAAATTTCTAAAAGCTACCCACTAGGCTAAGTCATGCTAAAATTGCGCTAAATCGAAATTAACCACAAATTTGAATCCGATTTTAGAAATTGAGAGTTCTGTCATGTCACGAGTCATTTTAGGAATGTTGACTCATCCTCCGAAGACTTTTTTTGCAAACCAAGATTTTTGGTGATAATTTGACAAATGGCCTTTTTCGACCGGAAAATTTAGAGGACTGTTTTTTTTATCGCAAAATTGGGATGCAAGTTGGTTCTATTGGTAAGGAAAAATACCAATTTGAGCGAAGACTCGACGGTGGAATTTTCGGAAGCCGAATTGAATCAATTCAAGAGAGGATTGGAGAGGAATTGAGGGAATTGTCTTCAAATTCGTAGCCCCCCCTTGGACACCACTTTTGGACCACTTCCAAGGCTTCTAGTGGAAGCCAAAGGGCTGGAAAATGCTGAGGAAACCAGCTGGGCATGGTGGGACCAAGTCAAGGAGACAAGAGGATAGGTTGAAGACCAAGTGGCCCCCTCAAGCCTTGTTGTTCCCTTCCCTTTCTCAACCAGTCGAGCCCTCCATTCCAGCACCTCTAAAGATCTGAAAATTACAGAGAAGCCGAACCAATAGCCTTCCCTTGCCCGTCGACATCGCAAGTCGACTAGAGCCCCGCGTTGCCGTTGCTGCCAATCGAAGTTGTCACGCCCGATCCTTCGAGCACTTGCCCATCCCTCCTTGGTTGATTAAATAGCGACGTCTCAGAACGCATCGCCAACCTTTTCTTTTAGTATGCATGCGGAAGCAAATAAATAATCCCTAGATGTGGCACCCCCGAAATGGCCCCCGATCCATTAGGGTCGCTACAGTTCACTTACCTTTCACTTGTCCTAAAAACACATCACTCTAATACCATTGAATTATAGTGGGTCCATATATGTCACAGGGGTTTAAATGATCTTAATCGGTCCCAGCGCAGTTCATATAACGGAAGCATATTCGACATCTCCCTAGCCCATACTCAAACTAAATAATACAATGCAATGCACACCAATCATACCTTATATATATGTTAGAGCCAAAACATTTTTATTTATGTAACTTGATTGGACATCAAGAGTCGGTACATCAAAAGGCCAAGGCTTTACTAAGCTTGGCTATAATCCAAAAGTGCTCGACCCCACATCATTCATGTACACCGATCCATCTTCCAGTGTCAGCTATCCAAAAAGTGTCATCCTCTACCAGTCACAAGCACAATCACACCTAGCTCGGTGCATTGGTTGGTGGCAGCGGCAACATCCCCATCATAACCTCGTCACGGCGGACATAGACAGATAGGTGCTCCTAGACTACAGGGCCATCAGGTAGACCCACGTCATACATAACTAAAACTCGAACATGGATGAACACCAGTCCACGAACACCAACATAGGAATGCTCCGAACACTCAAGCTCAACGTCGGACGGTAAGCTATAGAAAGTACCACGTGTGATTGGTAACAGAGGTATCTCTTAATCTAAAATGTTAGTCTCCAAAAGGGGTGAGTACAACCACTCAGCAGTAAAAGATCCATCAAACTACACAATGCAACATACAAGACAACCACAATTTCATGTAAAATGCACATATCATCCATGCAATCATGCTTATATTTCCATGAGATTCATTCATTAAGGCAATTTATGTTCCATGCCATATGCACATACATGCGCATGATTCATATCATCCACACAATCATGTATATGTCTCAATGAAATCCATTCAATGCCTTCATGATCGCATTCTCAATGCCAAATAGTACAAACTCAATTTTATAGGCAATTCATGCACCATGCCATATGCACACACATGCGCATGATTCATTTCCCATTTTGATATTCAAAAGGATCTCATTTTTCTCCAGGGACCAATCTTTGCATCTTTCCTAACTCTCACACCCAACTTGGCATCACGAGACCTCTGGCACACACCTCCGGGCATCTCAAAACTCTCGAGGACATCTGGCACACACCTTCGGGCATCCCGACACTCCCGAGGCATTGTTGACTCAAAGGTCCGACGGTATCATCAACATCACAATGTATATTCACATATATGTCTCACTTTCAAAATAGCATTTGATGCAATAATGTCAAAGGTTTAAATCAACTTTTGATGTCTTATGATATGCTAAATGTCACAACATATGCTGTATAAATAACAACCCAAGATATCACATCTCATAGAGCAATTCATTTGTTCTTGAAAATAAAATAATTTTCGGATAAAACAGCATGCACTCATTTAATTAAAATTCTGGAAAAATTAGTAAACGATCTTAATAAATTCTGAAAATTTAACATGTTATAAACGAGATCTAGAGAAAAATATTTCATGAAGAACACCATGTCAAAAGAACTTCGTACGAGTCGCTATGGTCCATGCATCACAGCCTTAAAATTTCAAACATCACCATTGCACAGCTTTATTCACAAATTCGGTATAAACTCTAAATCAACTCAGAAAATTATGATATTTTGATATGTTATAGAAAAACCTAGAGGTAAAAGTTTCGTGAAGAACTCGAAGTCAGATTCATGATAGATCAAAAGCTATAATCACCATAACTCTCCCTAACCCTCGGTTATGATTTCCAGATTTAACAATTTCAGAGGAAAATCATTTCACTGATCAATAATTGTCCGTTTCTTCTCAAATTTTAGTATGTTACTCCTCAAGATGTCATCTACAACTTTTGTTAAGGACACGAAGTCCAATTTCGGCTGGATAATTACAGAAAAGTCACGGAGTCGCCGAAGGTCAAGCTTTTTATCCATGAAACAGTTTAGTAACTTGAAGACTCCTATACTTTTGAAATTTCAACATCCAGCATCCCAACTCAAGCATTTCCAACATCCATTACACTTCACACACAACCACAACAAGCAAAGTGTAGATCAATGGACTCTCACTTGCCTTAAGTTCACGCAAACACAGCAAGCAAAAACAACGACTTGGGGGGGCTTGGGGCGCGGCTCGATGGACGGCGGAGCTAGGCGGTAGCAGGCGCACGCACGGCGGGGCTGATCTTCTTCTTCCCTTCACTGAAGCACCCTCACAACTCTCTCTCGGTTTCAATCTCTCTCTCGACCTGACTCTCTCTCTCGGTTTCACTCCCTCGATCAATCCGCCCCTTTCTCTTTTTCTTTTGTTCTTTTACTCTCATGATTAACTAGTAATCATGAGATTTTGCATGGGGGATTTCTGGTGGAGCAAGGGGTGGCAACACTTGCACAATTTCTCTTGCCACTTGTCAACTTTCATGCAAGGAGGTGGCCTTAATGGGCCGGCCTTAGTCGACCGAATAGGGGGGAAATGTGGGCTGGTTTTTAGGCGGTTTTGGGCCTTAAGAAATTAGCCCACACTTGCTCTTAATTTTCCACCTTAATCCCCTCTCATAATTACTTAATCTCAAATATTCACATGGCCATAAAATTTTGCAACATTAATCGATGGTAATCCAACTTATAGAGTACACGGCCAAGAGTAAAAAAAAAAAAAATTCTTTATCAATTCATCCTTTAGTACAACCTTGATCACACACAGACATAGGATAGATTTCCAACAAAACAATTGTCCATTAAATGCTCGGTCCTGTTTAATTGTAATCCATTGGTCTAATGGCTATAATATAGTCCGATGGCGCTTCCATCACCTATTCATGGGTCGTAGGGCATCTAGAGACTGCTATGAAATTTTAGGATGCCACATTAGACAACAACAATATGGGATAGGAAAGTAGGGCCACAATTTTGAAAACCAATAACACACATATATATACATGTCATAACAAGTCATACACAAACCAAGCCGATACATATATATATATATGTATATGTATACATATATACAAATATATATACGTACACACACACACACACATATATATATCAGGTCTACAAAACAATGGGGGGTTTGCAAACAACCACTAATCTTCCTCTTGCTCCACATCCTCACTAACATTTAAGCTTGTAGCCGAGTACAACGGAGTTCGAGATCTTCAAGATCCAGGTCCACTGGGTCTACCATTGAACCTTCAGGGGGATCTGCAAAGTGCCTTTCCCAAAAGCAACCTCCAACACATACACAGTACCTCGGATTTCGATATTGGACAATCTCTCTATCTATGTCGCTCACGACGATACCATGATTTGTCTCTATGAGGTACCTTATGGGGTAGAGCCTCATCGACCTAGACCACAAACTTCACGAGCTCATAGACTAGACACCTAGGGTGCCCATGAATTGGAATATAGAGTACATGTTATGTGATCTTCTTTGGTTGACCAAAACGCTCACGAGGAGCTACCATCTAGGGACCTAAAATGTTATCTCACGACGGGGTGAGACGATGTCTTAGTAAGTTCAACCCTGTAAGACCTGATTGGGAAGAAAATACGCCCTAAGGGTTGCCTAAGCGCAAACACAAGTCAGAGGACTTACCTTAGCCTTAGTCTCTTCTTACAAGTTAATACAATTCAAATAACCTTCCAATCATTTCAACCAATTAGATCGAATCATCGATCAATCGACCCGATTGATTCTATGTCATCAAGATCATTTCTCGGTCATCTCAATCAATACTATCTATAAAGTCCGATCATAATCCAGACTACTCACTCTAAGTTGATAAATAGATAGTATAACTCACTCTAAGTTGACATATTAAGGCCCATAAGCTGATATAGTATACTTTGGTATACTTTGCTCCCTCTAAGCTGACATATTAGAGCTCGTAGGTTGATATAGTATACCATCCAAGTGGTTCAGTGGTGGATCTGTATCTATCAAATCCAAGGACCTCGGAGTATTCAGTTGAAGACTCGAAGGCTTAGAGGATCTATAGCACTCTGAACCCCTTTTGTAGACCTTGTATATATATATATATATCGGCTAATATTGTATGTGACTTTGTTTGATATGTATGAAGGTGTGGTTTGAAAAATTTGTGGCATTGCTTTTATATCTCATCTTGTTATTGTCCGGGGATTTATTATTCACTTCCGCATGCGCATTAAAATGAATAGGTTGGCAACACATCCTAGGACGTCGTTGTTTAATCAATCGCGAAGGGATGGTCGAAGGATCATGGTGTGATGCGATTTTATACACATCAAACTAAGTCATATAAAGTACTAATCTATATATACAAGTCTACAAAAGGTAGAGAGGCTACAGATCCTTTAAGCATTCGAACCCTCAACCAAAGACTTCAGGGTCTCTAGCTCCGAGGAGCTTAGGTCTACCACTACACCACCAAGAGGGTCAACTGTACCCTTACCAAAAGCGACCTCTAGCACTGACATAGGGACCTTAGATTCCAGTAGAGGACTTCTCTAGGTCCATCGCACTTGTGACGATACCACGATCTATATTGATGGGCTACCATAACGCCCTGATCCTCTGAGTTCGTGCCCATCTCTGTTTGGTCGATACAATAATGATGTTTAGGACGCATCGCCAACCCACTCATTTTAAATACACATGTGGAAGCATATATAAGATCCCTAGACAACAATTCAATGGGATAGGAAAGTAGGACTAATTTTTCACAAAATACCTTTTTATAAACACACGGGTCTATACACAAAGGTTTACAGGAAGGAATCAGCTCCCTACAAAAGAGAATTGTCTACGACTAGCTAGTTAGACATGGTTATCGATTCTTCAGGCTTCACCTCACGAACTCTGGGCTCCTAGTCCTTTACCAACACCATCTATTAGGGGTGTCAAGAACCGAACCGAAAACCGAACCGAACCGAAAATTTTGGTTTTTTGGTTCGGTTCGGTTCTGTTCGGTTTTCATCAAAATTCGAAATTTTTTTTTATCGGTTCGGTTTTTATCGGTTAACCGAACCGAAAACCGAACCACAAACTGAAAATCGAAATTTTTTTATCGGTTCTCTCCCGACTCCCGTCTCTCGAGTCCTCTCGTGTCGTCTTGGTTTTATCGGTTCCTGTCTGAGTTCTCTCAACGGCGACGACTTCTAAGAACTAAGAAGGAAGCAGCCCTCGCCACCGTCCCCTCCGATTCTCCCACCATGTAAGTCCTCCCTCCTCCTCTCTCTCTCTCTCTCTCTCTCTCTCTCTCTCTCTCTCTCTATGCTTCGCCGGATCTCCACTTCCGTCCGACATTTCCGTCTCCCGTGCCACGTTGAATTTTGAGCATCGATTACTGTTTCCATCGGATGAGGAGTCGTTCGATTGTCGATTCGATAGTTTGTAGGGTGTGTAGTTGTGACTAGATGCGAGGTCTTTCGCCGCGAATCGTGGGTGACTGGCCGATCGAGCTGGAGGGTAAGTGAGAATCGGTGTTGGGGGCTTGCGTAGTGAATTGATGTGTGGTGGAAGACTCGCCCGAGAAGTAGCATGCTCGGAATTTTACTTTTCTTCGTTCGATAGTGCACGGACTTCGGGCTCTAGTCCGCAGGGTTCTATTAGTTGAAAAATACAAATGGAGGTTGTTGAGAATTACTTTGGGTACTTGCCGATTCAGTTGTTGTATGTGGGATTTCGATGGAAGTTCCGGCCGATGCAAAGGGGCTGTTTTTTGGTTTTCTTGGTGGGAATTTTTTAGGTCCCCTTTCATGTTCAGTGTAGTTCATCCTTGTTTAACATTGTAGCGGTGATGAGCTACAATGTTAACATTGTAGGGGAGATTTGCTGGTATGAGCATTAACTTTATGGTGTCTGTTGATGGTTGTTTAGTGTAAAATTATTTGCGTATGATCTTTATTTTGGCCTTTCAGGGACTTGGTTTTGATGCACCTGATGCTTCTTCCATTGAGGAAAAGAATGCTTTAGCCTTGGCAATAGTTCCCTCAGTAACCTGGTAAGCATTTTGTGTATGACTCATGTCTACTTTTTTGTTGTTATGCTTGCTTGAGAGAAGTTTGGTGGGTTGACAATGCTGCTTCTTCAGCATTTGGTTCTCGGGTGCTACTCAATCTAAAGACTTCAATCCCACTTTGGATGGGAGCTTGCTCTGGTCTCTACCCCAAGTACTAACATCTCTACGGCTAATGAGAGGCAACTGGTAATCTCTGTCTTTATCTTCTATGATTCTGTTGCAAATGAATTCTGTGAGCATTAACATCACGAACTGTTTGTTTGCTGCTGTTGCTTGACTTTTATTACATGGTTAGGAATTCAAAGGACAATTTCAATGTCTTTTCTTCTGGCCTCGGTAGTCCAAAAAACTCTGAATTAGTAATAGCAGTTCTTTTTGTCATTCATAACGCTGTTATGTTGTTATATTAGTTGTGTTTTGGGTGCTCTGGTCTTTTAGTTAATGACTATGCCTCCATAGATTCAATGGGAACTAATAGTTTAGTTTGAGGCTTTAAGACTTCCAAAAAAATGTCTTTTAGCACATGCATACTCACATCTGCTTACACTTGGACAATACATGGATAGACAGAAAGAGTGAGAACCGGGAAGGGATACATGATTTTAAGCAACTAAATTCAATTGACCCCGTATCTTTTAGTACATGTATCTTAGGTGGTAGAAAGAATATACGAGCACTGGTTTCATCATTTTCTCTTCCTCATGGCATCAACTATGATTCTTAACTTGTTATATCAATCCATGAGTTGATGCCTCTATGTTGCTGTAGTTAAAATTAACATTTAGTTCATGTTAGAATGGCATGTGGACTATCTACTCAGTGAAATGGTCACAGACGGACATCATATCAGAGTGATATTTTGATTCTATATGTATTGCCGTCTCCTTAAATTGGCTTGACGCTCTGAGTTGTGAATCTGGTTTGCTTGAGAAGATACTCATTAGTTTAGTTGTTGTTGTTGTTGTTGTTTGTTTGTTTGCTTGTTTATTTATTCATACTTGACTATACAAGTTATTGCAAACAATTTGTTATTGTGTCATTAGTAGAGAATTCCCAGGATTCTTATAATAGTTAACCATCATTACATAAGACTTGGGGTAAACATGAACTGGGTAATGCATATTTCATGCTTTGTTTCAAGATATATATTCTCATGGCTTTTCTTAATCTAATTTATTGATGACTTTAGACAACTTTTCAAACTTGTGAATTTAAAAAGGGTTTCTTTCTACTCAGGATAAGCCATTTGTAGATCTCACTGTCAAGGCAGTAACATCATTTGCAAAACCAAATATATAATGAGCGAATCTTTAGTAAGTGAATCTAGCGGTACAAATAGAAGGAGACAGAGATCTGTTGTATGGGAACACTTCAAAAGGATAGGAAATAGCCAAGATAAAGCCGAATGTCTATATTGTGGGGCTATTATTGGTTGTTCTACTACTCAAGGGACTAGTGGGATGCATAATCATTTAAATAGATGTAAGAATTATCCATATGCAAACGTGGAGAAAAGGCAAAGAAGTGCCTTGAATGAATCTATTGGGGTTAGTAGTTCTATTTCAGCCGGTCCTTGGAAATTTGATCAAGATGCTAGTTGAAAAGATTTAGCGGCGATGTTTATTATTGGTGAACTACCCTTTAAGTTTGTGGAACTTGAGGCATTTCGGAAATTCGTGAATAGAATCTAGCCAAAGTTTTTAATCCCTTCAAGAAACACATTAAGGGAGGACTGTTATAAGTTATACTTGGAGGAAAGAAGCAAATTGAAAAAATATTTTTCCGATACTTCTCCAAGGGTTTGTCTTACGACCGACACGTGGACTTCATGTCAAAATCTAAGTTACATGTGTCTTACTGCTCACTTTGTAGATGCTGATTGGAAGTTGCAAAAGAAAATTTTGAATTTTTGTCAAATCCCAGGACATTTGGCTGAGATTATAGGGAAAGGAGTTGAGAAATGCTTAACTAGTTGGGGGATCAAAGGCATTTTTTCTATCACTGTTGATAATGCTAGCTCCAATGACTTGGGAGTTCAATACTTGAAGAAAAGACTTAACTCTTGGAATGCTCTGATATTATCAGGTGAGTTACTCCATGTGAGATGTTGTGCTCATATTTTCAGTTTGATTGTGAGAGAAGGTTTGAAAGATATAGATGATTCTATTGTTAGAATACGCTCGGCTGTACGTTATGTGAGATCTTCTCCGTCGAGATTGCAACGGTTTAAGGAGTGTATTTTGCTGGAAAATATTGATTCCAATAATCTTGTATGTTTGGATGTGGAGACTCGGTGGAATTCAACATACCTGATGTTGGAAGTGGCTTTGAAGTTTCGAAATGCCTTCATCTCATTAGATATTCAGGATAGAAGATTTGCTGACGAGCTTTCCAAGGTGAGAGGGTTGCCTACTGATGATGATTGGGATTATGCCCGTAGATTTCTTCCTTTCTTGAAGTTGTTTTATGATGCAACTTTAAAAGTATCGGGCTCTTCTTACGTCACTTGCAATGATATGGCAAAAGATGTCTATGGGATTTATATGATGATTGATAAATATTGTGGGGATGAGGATAGGAGTTTGCAAGAAACAACCAAGAGAATGAAGATCAAGTTCAATAAGTATTTTGGGAATGTGAACAACATAAATCTCACATGGTTCATTGCATGTATACTTGACCCTCGACATAAGATGGAGTATGTGAAATGGATGATTAATAAAGTGTATGACGGCAACCGTGCAGAAACTTTGCGAGATAGAGTGACAAAATCTTTGACGTTATTATTTGAGCAATATCGCACCGGTAGATGCCCCCAAAGCAACATGAGATTAAAGGGGACAAGGACAGTGAACGTTTCAATGTCTCCTGTGGTTGGTGCGGACATTATGACTGCAATGTATCTTAGCCAAACGGGACAAGAATATGTGGAAGAAAAATCTGAATTAGATAAGTATTTAGAAGAAGGATGTGATTGGTATAGCTCCACCTTTGATATATTAAATTGGTGGAAAGTTAATTCTTCTAGATATCCTATCTTATCTTCTATTGCTCGAGATATTTTGGCCGTGCCCATCTCCACCGTAGCATCGTAGTCTGCATTCAGCACGGGGTCGAGTACTTGATGTTTTTCGTAGCTCTTTGACCCCACCGATGGTAGAAGCTCTTATATGTACTCAAGATTGGCTACGGTCTGCACCACTTTCACAATCGATCGAGGAGAACCTAGAAGAACTTGAAAATTTTGAGTCGTGAGAAAAAAAAAAATAACTATGGAATATTTATATTTTTCAATATTACAATTGATATTTCAATTCTTATTTTTATTGTGAATTTAATGCAGAGTTGTCATCTACGACCATGGACCTGAATTCAATAGCAATTTCTCTTGATGATTGAATGTCGTCTTTAAGCTCGAAGAGGTCATTTCTCTTGATGTTTTGATGTCCAAATTGAGATCAGATTCCTAAGTTGAGATCACTAATTTTATTTTAATTGTTTTGGTCAGGGTATACAATAGAAAGTAGCAGCATTGTGGTTATTGGGCTTAGCGTGCACACAACTCCTGTGGAGATGCGTGAGAAACTTGCCATTCCCGAGGCAGAATGGCCTTGAGCCATTGGAGAACTCTGTAGTTTGAATCATATAGAAGAAGTGGTTGTAATATAATGGAGATATATGTTGTTGCTTTGTCTTAGCATCGTGGGGTTAAAGAAGTGACTGAATGGATGTCTAATGTGATTTACTTTTGCTACTTGCCATGACTATAATTTGGATTCTTGCAATAATTAATTGCCCTATGATACTTGTTTTATGGGTGAAAAGCACTAGTTTCCTTTGAGTTCTTGTTAATCCGGGATTCTTTCTTCTTCTTTTTCTCTTCTTCTTTGGTGAACAGAATCCTTGTTTGAGAACTTTGTCAACACCGATTTTTGTTGTACAATAGGGATGCTACACAGCATCTTTTTGAAGTCTCAAAGAGGTCTTGATTCTCTTGTCCTTGGAGAAGGACAATTTCCTAGACTAAATGGGTATACTTGCTGAGTGAAATGTGATGTGAGGCATAAAGACTATAGTAGAACATTCATATGAGAAGATAAGTTGTTAGCATACTTTATCACGATTTCATATGCTTATGGCTGTATTTATGAATCACTCGTGTAAAAAAAACACTTAAAATCGCTATACTACATGTAGGACCAAATATTCCTTCTAGGAACAAATTAAGATTGGAAAAGCTAAAAGCAGGGCAGTTTTTGATCCAGACCAATTGCCCATGAAACCCAGAAAGTCAAAAGTGAAGCTTTCGCTTCCTTTTGAAACCCAACTAGATTGGAAGCAATGCAAAAGTCGAGCCATTTCCAGGCTTAACTGGGACAAGCCCACAAAAGAAACCACATCTCGGGACACCATCCTCCTTCCAAAGAATTCTCACACAACATTCCGACCTCTTGTCCTCATCGTCACTTCTTATCCTCCCTGGTTTCTTCTTGCTTGACTTCTCTTCGAAGAGAAGTCATCTCGCTTCTCATGATGTGATAATTTCAGGAGAGTGAAAGGGTTGTAACAAGGGAAGAAGGAAGAGATCTAGCTCAAAGACATAGATGTTCGTTTCTTGAATATAGCACAAAAACTAGAGAGAACATCAATCAATGCTTCAAGGAGCTTATATAGAAGGTAAGCCGTCCCGAAAAAAAAAAAAAAAAAAAAAAAAAAAAAAACCGAAAACTAAAACCCAAAATTTGAAAACCGAAAACCGAACCGAACCGTTTACACCCCTACCATCTATGGACCTGAAAATGGTTATTCAATAACCAGTGAGACAATGTCTCAGCAAATTCTTCCCCTTAAGACTCGATTAGGAAGCCAATTATGCCCTAAAAGGCTACTTAAGCACAACATAAGTCAAAAGACTTACCTTGGTCTCAGTTCATTTCTGCAAGTCAATCAATTCATAAATACTGACAATCACATCATCTCATCAGATAGATTGACTCATCGATCAATCGACTCAGTCGATTATATCAAGACCATCGCACGATCATTTAGAATAAATCCTCATCATCACCAATTTCACTCAATTATCACAATTCGGTGCTTAATTAAATAAATAGAAAGCACCACTAAACTCAGCATAAAATTCCAGTCATCGGCCATCCCGGTTGAATTTCCAGAAAATAAATAAATATGAAAAATATTAAATAAATGTAATAAATCCAACTTAGGCTCGTTATAGCCTAATTGGACGCCGAACGAGCCTGGAAAATTACTAAACTACTCTAGATAAATTCTAGAGCTTGTCACAAACCAACCATATATCAAAGGTACAATTTCCAGCAATTAAAGTCTCAAGAGCCATCACAAATTCATAACTGGTCATAATCGGCAGAATAGACTCACTCGCACATCTCCAATTTTAAATTCAAAAATCTAATCATACGAGTTCGGAAAATTCTCAAATTTGAATATGTCGTAAAAGACACATAAAAGAACATTTTTTATGCAGACACCATGACCCAGATCTTTCTAGATTCAGCCTAGTAAATCGTTCAATGCAGTACAAAAACTATGCCACTTTCTAGAAAGTCTGTTCTCCAAAATCAGTTTGGTTTGAGGTCTGAAACATGTCAATTTGATCTGAAATTTGACTATGTTAAACTAGAAGTTATGAAAAATAATTTTTGTAAATAAACCATTTTGAAATTCGAACCCTAAGAGTTGACAAAAACCCCTAGAATTCTAAATGGTCATCAATTCTTGCAAAAACTGAGGTTCTATTTGAAAATGATGGAGCTGAATCTACCTCTTTTTAAATCCCTAAAATGTGGCATCCCAAAAAGAACATGGCGACCTCCAGATGCATTAAGGCCTCTGGAAAGGTGATGGAAGTGTCATTGATTCATGTTGTGATCGTTAGACCAAAGAATTGTAATAGATTAAGACTGAGTACTTTAATGGAAATGTATCTTGTGTTCATGGATAAATTAAGGTCGGTGCTATAGGACAATTTGATAAGGAGGATTTTTGTTCTTGACTATGCACCTTATAGATTTGATTCTTATGGTTTAATGTTGTAAGTTTTATGGCCAAGCAAATAAGTGTAATTAGGTAAACTATATGATGGGTAATTAGGTGGTAATTAAATGGGAGCAATTAGAGAAGAGTGGGCCAAAACCCTTAGGCCAAGACCAGCCCATAGCCCCACCAATCGGCTATTTAGGCCTAGCCCGCGAAGCCCAAAGGAGGAGGAGGAGCTGCCGTCGACCAAGCTAGCCCAAGCCCAGCCGAATGAAGCCCATCTTGCATGGAAAAATGCTAAGTGTCCTTTCCTAGTAGTCAAGTGTGGCAAGCCATGCAAAATCAAATGATGGCTAATGATGAAGGGAAGGAAATTAGAGAGGAAGAGGGGGGCGGATTAAGCAAGGAAAGGGAGAGAAAGAGAGGGGGTTGCACGAGAGAAAGGGAAAGGGAGAGAGAGAGTGGTCGTCCGAGAGAAAGAAAGGAAGAGAGAAAGAGAGCGAGCGTTCGAGAGAAGAAGAGGAAGAAGGAGGAGCTCGTTCGCCACCGTTCCTTCGCCGCTTTGCCCGTCATTCTAGTCGCTGTTTGTGCTTAAATTTGAGGCAAGTAGAGTCCTAAAACCTAACTTTTGCTTGCTGTGATGTGTGTGTAGAAAATGGTGAATTTCGGTTGTGGTGAAAGTTATGAAATTTCGGAGCTTTGGGGAGAGATTTGTTGGCTTAGCATGCAGTTTTCTGGAAAAAACCAGTCCGACCCTTCATGAGTTTGTGAGCTTCATGCGACCTTTTAAGTTGGAATATCGCTTTGATCTCTTAATGAAAGTTGTAGAGAACATCTTGAGAAGTAACATACTAAAATTTGAGATAAAACGAACAAATATTGCTTGGTGAAACGATTTTCCTTTGGAGAAATTAGATCTGGAATTTGTTGTGCTGACCTTTAGTGATTTCGTGGACTGTAAAGTAGCTTTCTTGTGAAAATCTCACTTTAATTTCTTAATGAAAGTTGTAGTGTACTTCTTGAGGTAGAACATATAAAAAATTTAGAGGAAATGAAATAGGTTGGTGAAATCGTTGTTATTTGAAGAAACTGGATCTGGGGAAAACGCTACCTTGACCTAGTATGATTCCGTGATTTTTATAAAATCATCCAGTTAAAATTTGATTTTGTGTCCTTAAATAAAGTTGTAGGTAATATTCTGAGGAATAACATACTGAAAATTTAGAAGAAACAGACATATTTAGGTTGGTGAACGAGTTTCCTTTGAAAGAAGATAATTTGGAAAAAAAAAAACGACACCGAGAATAGGGGAAATAATCGTCTATATCTATTAATCTAGAATAATTTGGGTTTTTATTTCTTCACGAAATATTTACATTTAGGACTTTTCTATAACATATCAAAATTTCAGAATTTGTGTAGTTCATTTCGGTATTTAATTTAAATTACTTCCGAAACTGTGCAAGCTGAAATGTTGAAATTTTGGAAATTGTGATGCATGGACCGTGTTGTTTTGTGTGAGATTCTTTTGGTATGGTGTTTTTTATGAGATATCTGCCTTTAGGTCTCGTCTATAATGTGTCAAGTTTTCAGAATTTATTAATGCCATTTACAATTTTTTCTAGAGTTTTAACTAGAGGAATGCATACTGATATATCCGAAAAATTGATGCGTTTTTAAGAAAATAAATGAATTTGTCCATATGATGTAATACTTTGAATGGTTGATTTTTCTGCATGTGTGATGACATATGGCATGTTATATGGCATGAAAAGTTGGTTGCGACCCTTGATATTGATGCATCAAATGCCATGTTGAAATTGAGATACATGTGTGAATATAAATTGAGATAATAACGAGACCATTAGAGGTGTGAGTTGACGATACCCCAGGAGTGTCGGGATGCCCAAAGTGTGTGTGTCAGATGCCCGGAGCATGTGTGCCAGATGCCCCGGGAGTATTGGGATGCTCGGAGTGTGTGTGCTGGAAGCCCTATAGGTGTTTGCCGGGGGATTTCTCGTGATGCTAGTTGGGGTACAAGATGCCCGGAGTGTGTGCCGGATGCCTGGAGGTGTGTGTCGGAGGCTCCTCACTATGCCAAGTTGGATGCAAAAGATAAATTGAGAGATGCAAACATTGGTCCCTGGGAAGAAAATGATGTGATCTATTTGAAATATAAAGATCGAGAATTGAATCATGCGCATGGATGTGTACATATGACATGGTGATATATGCATGGCTGTTCAATGATGAGCGCATGGTGGGATATGCATGTTGCACAATGATGTATGCGTGGCTGTTTAATGATGAGTGCATAGTGGAATATGCACATTGCATAATGATATATGCGTGACTGTTTAATGATGAGTGCATGGTGGGATATGCACGTTGCACAACGATATATGCATGGTTGCTTGATAATATAAGTATAAGTGCATGGTGAATTATGCATGTTGTATGATGATATATGCATGATTGATATGTATCTTATTCATGATACCTTAATTGTTCTGTTTGACGTATTGTGTAGTTTGGTGGATCTTTCTTTACTACTGAGTGGTTGTACTCACCCCTTTTTGGGGATTAACATTTCAGATTAGAAAGATGCCTTTGCAACTAGTTGCACGTGGTACTTACTATGGCATACCTACTGATGTTGATGTGGAGTGTACGGAGCACATCTATGTCGATGCCCTTGGTTTAGTGTTTGTTCGAGTTCGTGTCTTGGTGATGTACGATGTGGGTCTGGCTGATGGCCCGATTGTCCAAGAGTTTTTGTCTGTTCATGTGCAGCGTGGTGGAGTGATGCTAGGGATGCTGCCGCCACCGCCGCCCGATGCACCGGGTTGGGTGTGATGGCGCGTATGACTTGTGGGAGCTGACACTTTTTGGGATAGCCGATGCTTGTTGATGGAGGAGTGTACATGTTCGATGTAGGGTCAAGTTCTCTTTTGAGTTATAGCTAAGTATAGTTAAAAATCTTGGCCTTTTTGTTGTACCGACCGAAATATCTATCGTGAAAATATAAATAAAAGTGACTCAGCTTTGTCTTTTCATTTGGAGCATAGTTGGTGTGCATTGCATTATTGTTACTGGAGTAAGGGATGGTGAGATTTTTTATGCTTCCGTTGATGAGTTGCGCTGGGACCTGTATATAAATCTCTATCTAAAAGGTATCAGTCAGTGAAGTTGAGGAGATCGAGTAATAGGTACCTGTGGCGACCTCAAGTGAATCGGGGGTTCCACATAAAAATATTGAGAAAAATATATGTTGTAGCTAAGGATGTCTAAAATATTTCTTAAGAAGACATCAATTTCAAATTCCTTACCCATTTCGGTCCACAAAAATGGCAAACGGTGAGGGTCCAGAACTCCGAACTGCAAAATTTTCACTAGATTCGACTAATTCATCATCAATTATACAAACTCACTAATTAAGTTACACTAATTCATACTAAGGCTAATCGAACCATCCTAGCTTATCACTAATCCATACTTAGACTAACCTAAACAACCATTAAGCACAATTAACCTTAGTAGGCTTAATGAGTTAAACTCACTTGCTTTGCCAGTCGGTCGATTCAAATGGATGGGAACGCGACGGGAGATGATTCTTCTCAAAGTGAGCCTAGGTTTCAAGGCTCGAAACCACCTCAAAATGGTCCTTGAAGATGGCTGGAAACCCACCAACTTCTCCTCCGTTCTTGGCTGCAAACAAAGCAAACAAAGGTTGAACAAGACAAGCAAGACCAGTGAAGGGCAATGGTAAGGCCGAGCGGCCAACAACACGGACTTATGGTAGTCGAAGAGGGCTCGGGACAACCCTGGGACACACGGGAAGAAGTTGGGATAGCGAGGGTGGCGTGGCGAGGTGTGACAGCGCACAGGGCACATATATGAGGCGTAACAGGGGAAGGCAACGCGTGAGCGGCTTTGGTGGGGTTGGCGATGGCAAGGCAGCTTCGGCTTCTCCCCGGACTGCTGGTCAAAATTGGAGAGGATGGAGAGCAAGAGAGATGGCTAGTTGGCTTGTGGAGGAAGAGAGGCAAGAGAAGGCCACCTTGGCCAAACTTTCCACCAATTTGTCCCCTTGAACTTGTCCTCCAAGTTTGTTGGCTTGCATAGAAATTTTCCAGCACAAATTCCTTCTAGAAGCCTACTTAGATGGTCCATAAGTCATGGTGGTGGAGAGCTACAAATTTTCATAATTTAGGCTTCCATTGGACACTTAATCATGCATAAATCAATCTCATTTGGCCTTAATAAATTCAATTGACACCTCAATTATCAAATGGGTGTTTTTCCTCACCAATGGATCCATCTTGCATCCCAATCTTGCAATCAAAAACGATCTTGGTTTTTTTTTTTTTTTTTTTTTTTTTTCCGATAAAAAATGATACTATGCCGACTTTTTCCCAAAAAGTCTCGTTTGTTGAAAAATCTACTTGAGACTAAGTCGACGTTCCTAGAATCTATTATGACATGACATAACCTTTAATTTCTGAAATCGGATTCAAATTCGCGGTTAATTTCACTCCGGCGTGTTTTTACCGTAACTTAAGCTATCAAGTAGCTATGGAACTTTTTAGAGCAAATGACCCGCGGTTGATTTTCTTCGAGTCACAATGAACCTATTTGACACATTGGCAACTCTTAGTTATTGTTAAAATCTCGAGGTTCCAAATACAAGCACAGGGTACCAAAACGATAGAAAAATCAAACTAGTGCCAATCGATGAAAATTTTACAATTTAGTGGGATCACCCATGTCTAACTACTCATCTCAGTCGAACCGACATATCTCTGATCTCTAATCAATTTATGTCTGTGCCGTAATGATATCGGCTGATAAACACGGTTGAGGAGCCGATTCCTAATCGAATCCTCAAGTTTATTTGCCTTAAAATCCTTAATGGCTTCCCTAGATAGTGTAGTTATCTCAAGAGTGATCAGCTCTGAGAACAGCCCTATAGGCACGTCGATGAAATGCTCGATTTATTGAATTGAAAGCAGAGTTGAAAATCTAAGATGTCACACCATCCGTGATAGACCCACATCAACCCAGACAATATATCTCATGAATTTGTAGACCTAGGCCCTTTAGCACCCATTAAGAGGAATATAAGAGACCTGTTCGGTGACCTTCTTCAGCTTGCCAAAATGTTTGAGAGGAACCTCCATCTAAAGACCTGAAATGTTAGCTTAGGATGGGGTGAGACGACGTCTCAGCAAGTTCACCCCCAAAACTCCGACTATGAAAAATACGACTAAAGTCTACTTATGCACACACCCGATAGAGGACTTACACCTTGCCTCGTTCCTTCTTGCAAGTCAAGACAATTTAAGATCTCAATCAATCAATCCCATTAAATTCAAATCAATCCATCGATCAATCAATCAATCAGCTCAATTCAATACCAACAAGTACCATTTATCAATTCAATATGACCACTTTGCTTACACAAGCTGAAATAGTCATTTAATGCTCTCACAAGCTGCAATATGTGGTCATAGCTCTCACAAGCTGATATAGATAGATAGTAACTCGCACAAGTTGATAATATAGATTGTGCTCTCACATGCTAATATAACGATCTTAGTTCACATAAGCTGATAATGTACACTACTCTCACAAGCTGATGTATCAAAACCCGTAGGCTGATACAGTATATTATTCTCACAAGCTGACGTGCAAAGAGGCTCAAAAGCAGATAAAAATGTATACTGCTCTCACAAGCTGACGTATCAAAGTCCATAGGCTGATGCAGCATACTGCTCTCACAAGCTGAAGTGCAAAAGGTCCCAAAAGTCGACGATAAATATGCTCACACAAACTGACATGCATATATGCTCTCACAAGCTTATGAATTGCCAAGTTAAAAGTACCTCGATAAAAATAATCATGTGTGGGTACACGGTCGACCTAAGCCAAAAACACAATATATTTCTTTTAGAAAATCCCACTACTTAATATAATTCATAAACACATTTTTGGCGTTGCAAACCGACGCTTGGTAAGTTACTCAATTTTGGAATAAATACCCAAAATTATAAATCTCACTCAATTTGCACAAATCAACACTCAATTAAATAAACCAATTATACCATTGCAATCAGCACGAAATTCGATCACCAACTATCTCGGTATAATTTCTAAAAATAAAAATAATTAAATAAATACCAAAATTAATTAAATAAATATATTTAAATGCCATAAATGCAAACTTAGGCCGAAAAGCCTAAATAATAAATACCAAAATGTGTCTGGAAAATTCTAAACCTATCTAGATAAATAATACAACCTATATAGTTGCTAATTACACCGATCTAACCACCTAATATGCATAAACGAATAATTAAATCATTAATCCGTTCTAACTAACCACCTAAAAATTAACTTCCTAAACAGAGTTTAGTGAGTAAATTCACCAGTTTTGAAATCCAATAAGTTCACGATGACAGCAAGGCAGAGACAGGCAACAAACTTCAAAGCGGCGACACCTAACGAGGCCCGGAAGCGGTCCAAAGTGGGCCTCGAAGCGCACAGCTGGCTTGTTGGCTTCGGCTTTGGTCGGTGGGCCGAGAGGCTAAAATGGGGACTGTTTGGCGCAGAAACGGCAAGAGATGAATGACCGGTTGCAGTAGTGCACAATAAAGGTAGACGGTAGCCAAGGGAGCTCCAGTTGAGCTCTATGGTGACCATGGACAGCTCGGGGATGGTTGGGCTCGCTAAAACCTGTGGAACGGCGCGGGACGAGCGGGAAGTGAGCAGGCAATGTGTGGGGCTTGTGACGGCGAGCAACGGGCCTAGCGGTGGTTGGACGGCTTGCGAAAGGCTAAGGGGGCTTAGCTGGTTTTCTTTTACAATTTTTAGAGTTTCAAACCTCTCTAATGGAGAAAGCAAGCAGTTGGAGTAAAAGAGGAAGACAGCTGCACTAGGAGGGTCCATCTTGGCTTATATCCTATTTCTTTGTCCCCTTTGCAAGGCCCTACTGGTTTCAGCTAACCTCGGCCAATTTTGCAGCCCACAAGCTTCCCTTAGAAGCTTCCTTGATGCCCCCAAATGTTGCACACCATGGGGCTACGAATTTTGAATCATTTTCCCCCAAATCCACTACAATTTCCTCTGAAATAATTCAATTCGGCTCCCATAAATCCAACTAAGATGCCCTCGACTAAATTGCTATTTTTTTTTTTTTTTTTTGCTAATAGAACCAGCTTGCATCCCAAAAACACAATAAAAAACGATCCTGAATTTTTCGCACAAAAACGGCCCTATTTTGAATATCGCCAAAAAGCTTGGTTTGCAGAAATTTTTTCAGAAGATGAGTCGACGTTCCAAAAATAAATCGTCACATGACAGAACTTTCAATTTCTGCAATCAGATTCAAATTTGCAGTTAGTTTCAATCTGGCGCAATTTTAGCGTAACCTAACCTATCGGGTAGCTTTTAAAATTTTTTAGTGCAATTGATTAGTGGTTGATTATTTTCGAGCCACAATGTATATCTTCGACACATTGGTAACTCTCAGTTGTCGTGAAAATCTCGAGGTTTCAAATACAAACACAAAGTACCAAAATGACAGAAAATCGGTCTAGTGTTGATCGATGAGAATTTTGACTGGAATCACTCACTCTTTAACTATGTCGTAATGATCTCTAAAGATGAGCACGGTCGAGTAGTCGAGTCATGGTCGAATTCTTAAGTCTGTTGCGTTAAAATCCCTTAACTGCTTCACCTAATAAACTAGTTATCTCGTGAGTGATCAGCTCGGAGAATAGAACTATAAGCGCACCGATGAAAGGCCCAATTTATTTAATTGAAAATAGAACTGGAATTTCAGGATGTCAGAATTATTATTATCATTATGTGGGGATTTACAATTTATGTGAATTAGCCTGGCCAACAGTAACCTCATTAAGAATACTTTGTTCTCGCTAGCCAAAGGAAAGGCCCCTGGTCCAGATGGTTTTACAGTAGAATTCTTCAAGAATAACTGGAATATTGTGGGATCCTTAGTTGCGAGGCGGTGCAAGATTTCTTCTCCTCGGGTTTTCTTCTAAAAGAAGTCAATGCGACTATCCTAGCCCTTATCCCTAAGGTGCCGAATGCTTGTGAAGTGAATGACTTTAGACCAATTGCATGCTGCAATACCGTCTACAAGCTTATCACTAAAATATTGGCCAATCGAATAGCACCTGTACTTCAGGATCTTATCAGTCCTACCAGAATGCATTCGTTAAAGGAAGAAGAATTAGGGATAATATCTTATTGGCCCAAGAGTTGTTTACAGGTTTTCACCTTGACCCATTTCTTCCAAGATGTGCGGTAAAGGTGGATTTCCGTAAGGCATATGATACCATTGATTGGGATTTCCTAGAGCTCACACTTACAGCTTTTCGGTTTCCTCAGTGGATCATCACTCGGATTATGGCTTGTGTTCGTACACCCAGGTTCTCTATCTCTATTAATGGGGAGCTTCATGGCTTCTTCCGGGAGGCGAGAGGTCTTAGGCGGGGGTGACCCAATGTCACCGTATCCATTTACTTTAATCATGGAGATCTTCTCAGGCATTTTGAACCGAAGGTCCTCGGCCAAGGAGTTCAAATAGTTCTGGAGATGTAAATCTTCCAAACTCACGCATCTGTTTTTTGCAGACGATGTCTTTCTTTTTTGCCAAACGGATTGGAAGTCGGCTACGATCCTGAAAAGAAGCCTCGACATTTTCTCTTCTTGGAGTGGACTTCTTCCTAACAAAGAAAAGAGCGACATTTTCCTTTCGGGAGGTGATCCTTCTCTATGTAGCAGAATCCTCCTGGCCTTCGGATTCCAAGAAGGAAAACTCCCGGTTCGGTACCTTGGAGTGTCGATCATTTCTAAAAGGTTGAGCAAGGGAGATTGTGTTCAGCTAATTGACCGCATCACCTCGCGGGTTCGCTCCTGGTCTCACAGATTTTCTCCTTTGCGGGGAGGCTCCAGCTTATAAGGTCGGTGCTTCATGCAATTCAATCGTTTTTGGACTAGTGTTTTCACTTTGCCGGCTTCGGTAATCCTGGGGATTGAGAATATTCTACGTAGATTCTGTGGAAAGGTACTTCTTTGGCCACGAGAGGTGTGAAAGTTGCTTGGGGCGGATATTTGTTTGCCTAGGGAGGAAGGGGGCTGGGTATTCAATCTATTAAGGATTGCAACAAGGCCTCAATGCTGAAATATATTTGGATTTTGTTCACTGATAAGGAATCGTTGTGGTGCCGCTGGATTCACTCCAACTTCTTAAAAAAGCATAACTTCTGGGTTGCCCAGCAGCCTTCAATGTGTGCTTGGAGCTAGAAAAAAATTCTTCAATTAAGGGCCCGTTCGGGCGATCCTTCGGGTGGGAGGTCGGTAATGGCCACTCTATTTCCTTGTGGTTTGATAATTGGTTGCCCAAAGGTGGCCCTCTCCATCTACAGGTTCCTGAACACTTTGTCTCGATTCCGACGTTCCTACTAAGGCGACGTGGCGTTTCTCTATTCGCACACCGGGCGGGTCTTGCAAACGGTGTCCTGGAGGATCTTGGGTTTTCTTTTCCATCTCTCGGCTAGTAATGATCGCTTTTTGTGTGGCATCAACATGCTTCGGGTTCTTTCTCAGTGGCCTCAGCTTGGAATTTTATTAGAATTTCTAAAGCAAGAGTTCCGTGGACCTCCTTTGTGTGGGACAAGGACTTAGCCCCTCGGTTTCAGTTTCTTTTATGGCTCACCACTAAGAGACATTTGCCTACCCAGGCTTTTTGCTCTCTCATGGAAGAATTGACTATTCGGTGTGCACCTTTTGCAATTCTCAACCGGACTCAATTGACCACTTGTACTTTGGCTGCAATTTTCCAGCAACTTTAGTTTACTGGCTACCAGATGCAATTTACCGTGGAGAAATGGCACTTTGGGAAGAAAACCTTGATTGGGCCCGGAGGTTCCTTGCTGGTAAGGACTTCTTTCATAGTCTCTCTCGGTATTCATTTGGTGCTCTGTGCTATCTTATTTGGAAGAAAATAAATGCCATGATTTTCCGAGGGGATTCGTTGGATATTCCCAATTTCAAGAACTGTTTGATTATGATGGTTAAGGAAAAGACCCTTACTTATAGAGATGTGCCCGACACTCCAAGGAATCGGCGCCTTCAGAGAGGTTGGGGATTCGACCCAGCCATCTTTGTGTAAGACTGCAGTTCTTTTGTTCTTCCGTTTTGCTTCCTTTTGATCCCTATCTCGGTCGCTTCGGCCTTTGTGTTCCTGCCTTGCACAATTGCTTCACGGTCGTCCTTGGAGGTTTATGGTTGAAGCTGGTGGATGGGTAGTTCTACGTGTCCTGCCTTGCGCTCTTCCCCTTCACTTCCTTAGCGTCCTTGGTGGTTACGTGGCCAAGTTTTTGGCTGGGCAGAGTTTGTTTTAGTTAGTGCTTTTGCCTTTTTATGGCTTTTACGCGGCTCCCTTCCACTCTTGTGCTCTTGCATCTAGAGTGTAAGCTTTTGGTGCCGTTTTTTGTTCATTTGTCCTAAGCTATCAATATATTCTTACCTTTACCAAAAAAACAGTAACCTCATTTAAAGGTGAGACATAAGGAATGTGCTTAGTGAATGGATAACTGGATAATATCATCTTGTTTTGGAATTGATGGCATGAACAAAGCAAACATGCACCTAGTTTACATGCACAACTTCGTTACGCACCTTACTCATGCGTATAAATGAATTTCTGCAAGTGGCTAAGCTAGATTACGAGATGATTACATAGTACAGACAATGCAAAAGTATCCAAAATATAGAGAACGGTGTGATTTCAGGTCACAAGCCAAGGCGGTGACCCAATTTCAATTGGATTGATAGTTGAAGACCATAAGTACACGAAAATTGAGAGCTTATATGGACTAAACATCTCAATTTCATTAGTAATTCTTCTGGTTTAAGAATCTATATAGTTAAATGTATTGTAATTAGGATTTCCTTTGGCTTTATTTTAGATCCATTAGGATTAAAATTAGTTTGTACATATTCTAGAGGGGTCAAAGTCCAAAAAATATCGGGGCAATTTAAAAGTTGAAAGGGATAGGCATGATTTGCTTTATGAATTAAATGCAAATTTGGGATCTTTATGCACTTTATACTTTTCTGCTCCATTTAGTCTTAGTCGGTGCAGAAGGGGCGGCTTGTCCTATTCTTTCAGACCCCGATAGATAAGCTAAATTGCCAACCTGTTTTTATCCCTTTTTGACGATGGGCTCACCAGTTGATGGATATACGGAAAAGTCGATGGCAGATGGAGGCCATCACCTTGATCTGGCTCGCTCGGGAAACCAATATTTTATAGACTAAACTATTAGATCAATCCAGTTATATTTTAAGAATTTATTACTATAACTTACATTTAGATTCGGCTCTAAATTATGATTGATTTTAGAGACCACATTACTTATATTTAGTGTATTTCGTGGTGCGTGTATTTAGTGGTGCTGGAGGGAATCACATGAGAAATTTTAGCGAAGGGATATCGTTTGGCCTCCTCCTTCTCCCATTTTCTTCCTCTTTTTTTTTTTTTTTTTTTGCATGAGGAGAAGCTCAACTTAACTAGGCATGCGGCATGCCTCAAGCCCATCAGTAAGATGCGAGCTCACATAAAAGCATGACATTACGTGCATCGCTACTTAAGGAAAACGGACTCATGTTGCGTGTCTGGTTCTCTCATAAATGCATTAGTTTCCAATCTGGAATTATTGTCATGCTAAATAAGAACTTCTAAAACATGGTGATTTGTCATCATTAAGTAAAGAAGGAAGTTGATAGCTTCAATTTGCCATTTAAAGGAAGATAAAGCTTGTTCTTTTAGGCTTTTTCTGGCATTTTTTGAATGAATGGATAAGTGACTAAATGAACATCGATGCGATGGCTATAATACGTTCAATCTGTGCGTTGGATGGGTACCGGAGATGTACCATTTCCCTTCTCCAAAGGACTTGTCAGTGTGTCCACGGTGATGTATTATTTCCCTCCGCCAAAGGTCACATCGGTCCCGTCTTCGAAGTTAGGAGTTTAAGAAATGAGACAATTTGGTTTCCCTTTCTTGCACTTATTCGATTATTCATTCATTTCGCAGACGAAGTACAAGGTAACTGATTGCAGAAAAACCATCCTACGTGAACCACCATCTTTCATTGTTCATGGCGTACACACTCCTGCATTTGCTCTACCTCAGTCTAATTGATCACCGCCGACCATTGCCCCTTTTCAAACAAGCTTGCGCATGCAGGAAATGGTCAATAGCTACATGTTAGGGCCATCACTTGAATTTTGGCTCTCGCTTTTACTAAGTCCATGAGATTAATTAGTGGCATATTTCATAGGCTCGAAATTCACCTATTTAAAGGTGATTTTCTCATGTGAAAACATGCTGGAATAAAGAAGAAACCGCATTTTAACTCTATAAACTATTGAAGTGTTGCAACCCACAGCCAATGTAAATGCTAAACAATCTCAATTTCCTACTAGGTCGCGAGTCCAATTTATGTTGAGAGCGAACCTTTGTACACTCGTGCTATGCCGTCTATCTATGGTATACCTTGTGTGGAAAGAGGTCTGACTTCTAGCTCCTTTGTCGGGCCATGGTGACAAGGCCCCCCCAATATCAAACCTTTTAGTCGCAGGTAGTGCAGACTAGTCATGCCCTATCAATCCAACATTTCGTAGTGAACACGGCATCGTTCCATCTAATGTCCACAAGGGGTCGCTAGCAGTTGTCTGCCCTCCCCGCCTTTTTACTGGTCCCAAAAAAGCCTCACTATTTCACGCTTGTGGAATACGTGTTCTCTATTTCAAGTGTTAATAGAGGATACTCCTAGAATTTGCAAAAGCATTATCACACTTAGTTGCTTCTTTGCAATGTTCAAGATACAGAATACAACACTGCATTGGTGGGAGAATTACCAAAAAAGTCCTAAACCTATTGCAATTGTGCCAATTCAGTCCTAAATTTTTTTTTTTAGCCAATTCAGTCCTAAACCTTTTTACTTTTGTTCAGTTCAGTCCTTAGAATGCCAAATTAGCCGGCGGGAGACGTGGCAGCCGGAAGCTTTTTTAATAATATTTGATTTTTAAAAATTTTATTAATTTTTTTTTTTTTTTTTTTTTTTTTTTCCTCCTCCCTCCTCCTTCCTTGGGCTCCGCGGCGCCAGCCTGGCCGGCCGCCGGACCGAGGCGATCCGGCGGGGATCCGGCGAGAGGCCTCGCCGACGCGACGGCGAGCCCCTCGCCGTCGCTGGCGCTAGCTCGCCTCGTTAGCCGCCGGGCGAGGCGAGCTCGCCATCCGGCGAGGAGACCTCGCGACGCGACGGCGAGCCCCCTCGCCGGTCGGCGAGGGCTCGCCCGCCAGCGACCGCGAGTCCGAGCTCGCCGGATCCGGGCGAGGGGGCCTCGTCGCCGGGCGCGAGCTCGCCTCGCGGTCGCGGCGAGGCGAGCCCCTCGCCGGATCGGCGAGGGCTCGCCTTGCCCGGCCGACCGCGAAGTCGAGCCCTCACCGATCCGGCGAGGGGCCTCGCCAAGCCGGGCGCGAGCTCGCCTCGCGGCCGCCGGGCGGCGAGCCCCTCGCCGGATCCGGCGAGGCCTTGCCCGGCGACCGCGAGTCGAGCTCACAGATCCGGCGAGGGGGGCTCCGCCGCCGCTGGCGGCGCGAGCTCGCTCATGCGGTCGCGGCGAGGCGAGCCTCGCTAGATCGGCGAGGAGGCCTCGCCAGGACGCGACGGCGAGCCCCCTCGCCGCCGGATCGGCGAGGGCTCGCTCGCCTGGGCGACCGCGAGGCGAGCTCGCGCCCGGCCGAGCGAGGCCCCCGCGAATCCCGGTGAGGGGGGCTCGCCGTCGCGTCGCGAGGCCTCCTCCCGCCGGATCACCTCGGCCCGGCGGCCCAGGCCGGGCCGGCGGTCGCCGGCTCCCAAGGAAGGAGGAGGGAGGAGGAAAAAAAAAAAGGAAAAAAAAAAAAATTAATAAAAATTAATAAAATTTTTAAAATCAAATATTATTAAAAAAGCTCGCCAAAGCACCGGCCGGCTGCCACGCTCAGCCCGCCGGCCGGCTAATTTTGGCCGGAAGGACTGAACTGGAACAAAAGTAAGTGGCTAGGATCGAGTGCAAGAAAAAAAAAAAGTTTTGTGACCCCAAGCACACTGTTAGGTTAGACTTTTGTGCACTCTCCTGCATCGGTATTCACAGGATGAAGCGCAGTCAATCGTTGTCTGGGCCCCAATATCGAGACTGGCCAGCATCGATTGTGGTCCACAAAATTGACCACGTGGGTAGGAGGCGAACATGCTAGCGAGTACCATTCATTCCGGATGCTTCCGTTCAAAGCCTGGAAAAGTGCAAATTTGGTTTCTTCTCCGATCGAACAAAAGCCGTATCTTCTTAGAGATTTCCCATCACTGGCTCCTGTAGTCCCATCACAACAAGACTTCCCTCCCCAATACGGAACACGACCCTTATCCTCCAATTAATGTCGAAAGCAAGAGTGGGCGGCGCAAACAGACGACATTGAATCAATAATAACAACAATAATAATAAAACTACAGGAAACGAAAATATAATTAAAAGTTCATATCACGAAATTGTATGTCATCTATATGACACAATGATGTAAGCCGCTCACTTTAAGTCTAACATTGAATGAGAAAAGTGGACAGCTCAACGAAACGAATTGATTTAACCATCACCACCGGGTGTTTGGCCTAAACTGCTCTCTCCCTTATCATGTTTGTTTAATCATGATATCGGTGCTATCTTAACACTTCCAAATATATATATTTAACATCTGGGTTTTAATCGTTCAATTTGTAACGGTTGGCCTCCCATCTTAGAATCGGCACAAGGTACCTAGTAATGTCAATTTTTAGCATCAACATCCTCAAAGCAGAAAAAAAAATCCCGTCTTCTGAGTGTGTACGTGTATTTTCCTTTTGCATACATAAATAATTGTTTAATGTGCAAAATAAGACATGATATTAATCAAATGACACCACATTAGCATATCACTTGAAATAAAAATAGCATGATTTAAACTTTTTTGAGATATGGAACACCATATTGTCATTGTCATAATCATTTTCTTTCGTCGGTTAACCATTAAGAAAAAAGAATATTTTCGGAGGGACAAGCAAACAAACAAAAGAAAACCCCCCAAAGCCTACTATAAATTCCCTCCTCCATCTTCATTCATAACCATCCCACCGGAAACCCTCTTTCACAGCTCATTCTTCCCTCCCCCTCCACCCCTTTCAAAACATCCATCAGAAGGGAATGATAATGGCCAGTTCTCGCCTTGCAAGATTTATCACAGAAGTTGTGCCATCACAACTTGCAACTGCCGCAAGGAGGCCACGCAAACCATGCGTCGCGATGGATACGATTCGTGAAGACAGAGAAGAAGAAGAGAGACATGCACGTGAAAGCTTCAGAAATGCTTCTCTCTCTTCTTCTCCAGGAAGCTCTTCTGCTTCTTGGGCAGTGGCAGATTCAACTGGTTTAAACTTCAAGGTCTACTTCAACCAAATCCGAACATCTTTGTTTGACGTTCAGAAATGACCGCCTCTTTCAGTTGATGGTGACGGTGTGCATCTTCAAGGCACAAGACCTTTCCACCATTTTTGCTCCTCATCTGATAGGATAAGATTCAGGGCTACTTTCGTGAGACGAGAGAGAGAGAGAGAGAGAGAGAGGTGTTACTCGTTACTTGGCTGTAAAGAATTTTTTTTTTTAAATTCTTGTAGTCGGGTTGTTTCCCTTGCTTCCTTTTATCTTGGAAAAGGAATTCTCGTACCATGTCTTCAAGGCAATGTACTGTATACATGTGAAGTAAAACCTTTCCATTTGTTTCTTCCATTGTTCTTCTTCTTATTTCCCTTCTTGGTCTCGGAAAAGAAATCAATTCCAAAACG
>CM024721.1:57268178-57368178 GCA_014182545.1 Eucalyptus globulus
ATGTCCACAAGATGGGTCAGACTGAACTAATGTTTTGGAAGCCACGCTTCCCAACAGATTTCCAATTGTCAGGGTTTTTCATCCAAAAAATGGCCGAAAATGGAATTTTCTATTGAAAAATTGGGAATTTTGTCTGTGGAATCATCGTTCTCTTGTTTCGCTGGGCCTTCAGAATGCTGTGATGTCCACAGTGATGGGTCAGAGTGAACTAAAGCTTTTGGAAGCCACGCTTCCCAACAGATTTCCAACTGTCGGGGCTTTTGAGACAAAAAATGGTCGGAAAGGGAATTTTCTATGGAAAAACAAGGAGTTTTCATTGTGGAATCTTCGTTCTCTTCTTTCGCCGGGCCTTCAGGGTGCTGTGATGTCCGTAATGATGGGTCGAACTGAGCTAAAGCTCTTGGAAGCCATGTTTCCTAACAGATTTCCAATTGTCGATGTTTTTTCAGCCAAAAAATGACCGGAAAGGATTTTTTGTACGGAAAAATAGGGAATTTTCTTTGTGGAATCTTCGTTGTCTTTTTTCATCGGGGATTCGGAAGTGCTGTGATGTCCATAGTGATTGGTTGGACTGAACTAAAGCTTTTGGAAGCCACGCTTCCCAACAGATTTCCCACTGTCGTGGTTTTTCAGCGAAAAAATGTCCATAAATGTAATTTTCTATTGAAAAACTGGGAATTTTCTCTGTGTAATCAGCGTTCTCTTGTTTCGCTGGGCCTTTAGAATGCGGTGATGTCCATAATGAAGGGTTGGACTGAACTAAAGCTTTTGCAAGCCTTGTTTGCCAACAGATTTCCAACTGTCGGGGTTTTTCAGCGAAAAAAATGCAGGACAAGGAATTTTATATGTAAAAGCGGAGAATTTCTTTGTGGAATCTTCGTTGTCTTGTTTCACCGAGGCTTCAGGGTGGTGTGATTTCCATAGTGATGGATCAAAATTAACAAAAGCTCTTGGAAGCCATGGTTCCCAATAGATTTCCAAATGTCGGTGTTTTTCCGCGAAAAAATTGCCGGAAAGGGAATTTTCTATTGAAAAACTGGGAACTTTCTTCGTGGAATCATCGTTCTCTTGTTTCGCTGGGCCTTCAGAATGCTGTGATGTCCATAATGAAGGGTTTGACTTAACTATAGCTTTTCGGAAGCCATGCTTCCAACAGTATTTCCAACTGCCGTGGTTTTTCAGCAAAAAAATGGTCGCAAAGGAAATTTTATACTGAAAAACAGGGAATTTTCTTTGTGGAATCTTCGTTGTCTTGTTTCGCTGGGCCTTCAGGGTGCTGTGATGTCCATAATGATGGGTTGGACTGAACTAAACCTTTTGCAAGCCTTGTTTCCCTACAGATTTCCAACTGTCGGGGTTTTTTCGCCAAAAAATGGCCAGAATGGGAATTTTTTTATGGAAAAACAGGGAATTTTCTCTATGGAATCTTCGTTCACCTGTTCCGTCAAGCCTTCAGGGTGCTGTGATCTCCAAAATGATGGGTTGGACGGAACTAAAGCCTTTGGAAGCGATCTCTCCTAACAGATTTCCAACTGTCGGGGTTTTTCCGACAAAAAATGGTCGGAAAGGGAATTTTCAACGGAAAAACAGGGAGTTTTCATTGTGGAATCTTCATTCTCTTGTTTCACTGGGCCTTTAGGGTGCTGTGATGTCCGTAATGATGGGTCAGACTGAGCTAAAGCTCTTGGAAGCCATGTTTCCTAACAAATTCCCAACTGTCGGTGTTTTTTCAGCCAAGAAATGGCTGGAAAGGAAATTTTCTACGGAAAAATAGGGAATTTTGTTTGTAGAATCTTTGTTGTCTTGTTTCATCGGGGCTTCAGGGTGCTGTGATGTCCACATTGATGGGTTGGACTGAACTAAAGCTTTTGGAAGCCATGCTTCCCAACATATTTATAAATGTCGGGTTTTTCCGCCAAAAAAATGGCCGGAAATGGAATTTTCTTTAGAAAAACAGGGAATTTTCTTTATGGAATCTTAGTTCTCTTGTTTCGCCGGGCCTTCAGGGTGCTGTAATGTCCAAAATGATGGGCCGGAATGAACTAAAGCTTTTGGAAGCCTTGTTTCCCAACAGATTTCTAGATGTTAGGGTTTTTGCAAAAAATTGCTTGAAATGGAATTTTCTATTGAAAAACTGGGAATTTTCTCGTGGAATCATCGTTCTCTTGTTTCGCAAACTGAACTAAAGCTTTTGCAAGCCTTGTTTCCCAACAGATTTCCAAATGTCGGGGTTTTTCAGCCAAAAAATGGCCGGAAAGGGAATTCTCTATGGAAAAATAGGGAATTTTCTTTGTGGAATCGTTGTCTTGTTTGGGGTGTCGGTGCTGTGATGTCCAAAGTGATGGGTCGGACTGAACTAAAGCTTTTGGAAGCCATGCTTCCCAACAGATTTCCAAATGTCGGGGTTTTTCCTCCAAAAAATGGCCGCAAAGGGAATTTCTATGGAAAACAGGGGAATTTTATTTGTGGAATCTTCATTCTCTTGTTTCGCGGGGCTTGAGAGTGGTGCTGTGATGTCTATAATGATGGGTCGGACTGAACTAAAGCTTCTGGAAGCCATGTTTCCCTACAGATTTCCAAATGTCGGGGTTTTTCCGCCTAAAAATGGCCGGAAATGGAATTTTCTATGCAAAAACAGGGAATTTTCTCTGTGGAATCTTGATTATCTTGTTTCGCCGATCCTTCAGGGTGCTGTGATGTCCGTAATGATGGGTCGGATTGAGCTAAAGCTCTTGGAAGCCATGTTTCCTAACAGATTTCCAATTGTCGGTGTTTTTTCAGCCAAGAAATGGCTGAAAGGAAACTTTCTACGGAAAATCAGGGAATTTTCTTTGCGGAATCTTCGTTGTCTTGTTTCACCGGGCCTTCAGGGTGCTGTGATGTTCAAAATGATGGGGCGGACTGAACTAAAGCTTTTGGAAGCCTTGTTTCCCAATAGATTTCGAAATGTCGGGGTTGCCAAAAAATAGTCGGAAATGGAATTTTCTATGGAAAAACAAGGAATTTTCTATGTGGAATCATGGTGCTCTTGTTTTGCTAGACTTTCAAGATGCTGTGATGTCCATAATGAAAGGTCGTGCTGAACTAAAGCTTTTGAAAGCCATGATTCCTAACAGATTTCCAACTGTCGGGGTTTTTCAGCCAACAAATGGCTAGAAAGGGAATTTTCTATGGAAAAACAGGGAATTTTCTTTGTGGTATTTTTGTTCTCTTGTTTCGCTGGGCCTTAAGGGTGGTGTGGTATCCAAAATGATGGGGCAAACTAAACTAAAGCTTTTGCAAGCCTTGTTTCCCAATAGATTTCCAAGCGTCGGGGTTTTTCAGCCAAAAAATGGTGAAAGGGAATTTCTATGGAAAAAAAGGGAATTTTCTCTATGGAATCTTCGTTCTCTTGTTTGCGAGGCCTTCAGGTTGATGTGACGTCCCTAATGATGGGTCGGACTAAACTAAAGCTTCTAAAAGCTATGGTTCCCAATAGATTTCAACCTGTCGGGCTTTTTCCGCCAAAAAATGTCCGAAAAGTGAATTTTCTATGGAAAAACAGGGAATTTTCATTATGGAATCTTCATTCTCGTGTTTCGGCGGGCCTTCGGGGGTGTTGTGATGTCCGTAATGATGTGTCGGACTGAACTTAAGCTTTTGGAAGCCATGTTTCCAGTAGATTTCAACTGTCGGGTTTTTCAGCCAAAAAATGGCTGGAAAGGGAATTTTCTATGGAAAAATAGGTAATTTTATTTTTGGAATCTTCGTTGTCTTGTTTCACCGTGTGTATTCAGGGTGCTGTGATGTCCATAATGATGGGTTGGACTGAACTAAAGCTTCTAGAAGCTATGCTTCCGAACATATTTCCAACCGTTGGGGTTTTTTTCGCCAAAAAATGTCCGAAAAGTGAATTTTCTATGGAAAAACAGGGAATTTTCATTGTGGAATCTTCGTTCTCTTATTTCACCGGGCCTTCGGGGTGCTGTGATGTTCATAATGATGGGTCGGACTGAACTAAAGCTTTTGGAGGACATGTTTCCCAATAGATTTCTAGCTGTCGGGGTTTTTCAACCAAAAATGACCAGGAAAAGGAATTTTCTATGGAAAATAGGAATTTTCTTAGTGGAATCATCGTTGTCTTATTTCCCGGGTCTTCGGGGTGCTGTAATGTCCATAATGATGGGTCGACTTAACTAAAGCTTCTGGAAACCAAGCTTCCCAACAGATTTTTAACGCCGAGGTTTTTCCGTAAAAAATGGTCGAGGAAAGGGAATTTTTTATGGAAAGGTAGGGAATTTTCTCTATGGAATCTTCGCTCACTTGTTCGTAGAGCCTTCAGGGTGCCGTGATCTCCAAAATGATGGGTCGACGGAACTAAAGCTTTTGAAAGCGATCTATCCTAACGGATTTCCAACTGTCGGGGTTTTTCAACCAAAAAATGGCCGGAAAGGGAATTTTCTATGGAAAAACAAGGAATTTTCATTGTGGAATTTTCGTCTCTTGTTTCGCCAGGCCTTCAGGGTGCCGTGTGATGTCCATAATGATGGGTCGGACTGAACTAAATCTTTTGGAAGACCTGTTTCCCAATAGATTTCCAACTGTCAGGGTTTTTCAACCAAAAATGACCGGAAAGGGATTTTTCTATGGAAAAATAGGGAATTTTCTTAGTGGAATCTTCGTTGTCTTGTTTCTCCGGGGCTTCAGGGTGCTGTAATGTCCATAATGATGGGTCAGACTTAACTAAAGCTTCTGGAAACCATGCTTCCCAACAGATTTTCAATTGTCCGGGTTTTTCAGCCAAAAAATGGCCGGAAAGGGAATTTTCTATGGAAAAGTAGGGAATTTTCTCTGTGGAATCTTCGTTCACTTGTTCCGCCGGGCCTTTAGGGTGTTGTGATCTCTAAGAAGATGGGTCGAATGGAACTAAAGCTTTTGAAGCGATTTTTCCCAAAAAGATTTCCAACCTGCCGAGGTTTTTCAATCAAAATATGGCGAGGAAATGGAATTTTCTATGGAAAAAAAGGGAATTTTCTCTCGTCGAATCTTCATTCTCTTGTTTCGCCAAGCCTCCGTGGTGCTTGTGATGTCCGTAATGATGGGTTAGACTGAAGTAAAGCTTTTGGATGCCGTGTTTCCCAACAGATTTCCATATGTTGGGGTTTTTCAGTCAAAAAATGGCCGGAAAGGGAATTTTCTTTGTGGAATCTTCGTTCTCTTGTTTTGGTGGGCCTTCGGGGTGCTATGATCTCCAAAATGATGGGTCGGATGGAACTAAAGCTTTGGAAGCGATCTATCCTAACAATATTTCCAACTGTCGGGGTTTTTCAACCAAAAAATGGTAGGAAAGGGAATTTTCTATGGAAAAACAAGGAATTTTCATTGTGGAATCTTCGTCTTGTGTTTCGCCGGGCCTTCAAGTTGCTGGGATGTTCTGTAATGATGGTTCGGACTGAACTAAAGCTTTTGGAAGACATGTTTCCTAGTAGATTTCCAACTGTCCGGGTTTTTCGAGCAAAAAATGACCGTAAAGGGAATTTTCTATGGAGAAAAAGGGAATTTTCTTAGTGGAATCTTCATTGTCTTGTTTCTCGGGGCTTCTCGTGGTGTCAGAATGTAAATGTCCATAATGATGGGTCAGACTTAACTATAGCTTCTGGAAACCATGCTTCCCAACAGATTTTCAACTGTCCAGGTTTTTCAACCAAAAAATGGCCGGAAAGGGAATTTTTCTATGGAAAAACAGGGAATTTTCTCTGTGGAATCTTCGTTCTCTTGTTTCGCCTGGCCTCCAGGGTGCTGTGATGTCCGTAATGATGGGTCGGATGGAACTAAAGCTTTTGGAAGCCATGTTTCCCAATAGATTTCCAACTGTCAGGGTTTTTCAGCCAAAAAATAGCCGGAAAGGGAATTTTATATTGAAAAACAGGGAATTTTCTCTGTGGAATCTTCGTTCTCTTCTTTCACAAAGCCATCGGGGTGCCGTGATGTCTCAAAGGATGGGGCAGATTGAACTAAAGCTTATGGAAGCCATGTTTCCCAACATATTTCCAAATCGATGTTTTTTCAGCCAAAAAATGACCAGAAAGGAAATTTTCTACGGAAAAATAGGCAATTTTCTTTGTGGAATCTTCGATGTCTTGTTTCATCGGGGATTTAGGGTGTTGTGATGTCCACAGTGATGGGTTGGACTGAACTAAAGCTTTTGGAAGCCACGCTTCCCCACAGATTTCCAACTGTCGGGGTTTTCGGCCAAAAAATGGCCGGAAATGGAATTTTCTATTGAAAAACTGGGAATTTTCTCTGTGGAATCATCCTTCTCTTGTTTTGCTGGGCCTTTAGAATGCTGTGATGTCCATAATGAAGGGTTGGACTGAACTAAAGGTTTTGCAAGCCATGCTTCCCAACAGATTTCCAACTGTCAGGGGTTTTCAGCAAATAAATGGCAGAAAATGGAATTTTCTATGGAAAAATAGGGAATTTTCTTTGTGGAATCTTCGTTGTCTTGTTTCACCGGGGCTTCAGGGTGCCGTGATGTCCATAATGATGGGTCGGACTGAACTAAAGTTTTTGGAAGCCCTGCTTCCCAACAGATTTCCAAATGTCGGGGTTTTTCCGCCAAAAAATGGTCGAAATGGGAATTTTCTATGGAAAAACAAGGAATTTTCTCTGTGGAATCTTCGTTCTCTCGTTTCACCGATCCTTCAGGGTGCTGTGATGTCCGTAATGATGGGTCGAACCGAACTAAAGCTTTTGGAAGCCATGTTTCCAAATAGATTTCCAACTGTCAGGGTTTTTTAGCCAAAAAATGGCCGGAAAGGGAATTTTCTATTGAAAAATAGGGAAGTTTCTCTGTGGAATCTTCGTTCATGTATTTCGCCGGGCCTTCAGAGTGGTGTGATGTCCAAAATGATGGTGCGGACTGAACTAATGCTTTTGGAAGCCATGTTTCCCAACATATTTCCAAACACTGACCGCACCTTGAGGGTGTGATGTTCATAATGATGGGTCGACTGAACTAATGGGTTTTTAGCCAAAAAAAGGCCGGAAAGAGAATTTTCTATTGAAAAACAGGGAATTTTCTTTGTGGAATCATCACTTTCTTGTTTCACGGGGCCTTCAGGGTGCTGTCATGTCCAAAATGATAGGTCAGACTGAACTAATGCTTTTAGAAGCCATGTTTCCCAACAAATTTCAAATTGTTGGGGTTTTTCAGCCAAAAAATGGTAAAAAAGGGAATTTTCTATTGAAAAACAATGGATTTTTTCTGTGTAATCTTTGTTCTCTTGTTTCACTGGGCCTTCAGGGTGCTGTGATGTCCATAATGATAGGTCGACTGAACTAAAGCTTTTGGAAGCCATGTTTCCCAACAGATTTCCAACTGTCGGGGTTTTTCAGCCTAACAATGGCAGGAAAGGGAATTTTCTATTGAAAAACAAGGAATTTTCTTTGTGGAATGTTCGTTCTCCTATTTCACCGGGCCTTCAGGGTGCTGTGATGTCCAAAATGTTGGGGCGGACTAAACTAAAGCTTTGAAGCCATGTTTGCCAACATATTTCCAATTGTTGGGGTTTTTCAGCCAAAAATGGTCGGAAAGGGAATTTCCTATTGAAAAATAGGGAATTTTCTTTGTGGAATCATCGTTTTCTTGTTTCGACGGGCCTTCAGGGTGATGTGATATCCAAAATGATAGGTCGGATTGAACTAATGCTTTTAGAAGCCATGTTTCCCCACAAATTTCAAATCGGGGTTTTCAGCCAAAAAATGGCCGAAAAGGGAATTTTCTATGGAAAAACAGGGAATTTTCTTTGTTGAATCTTAGTTCTCTTGTTTCGCCAGGCCTTCTTGGTGCTGTGATGTCCAAAATGATGGGGTGGACTGAACTAAAGCTTTTGGAAGCGTTGTTTCCCAACAGATTTCCAACTGTCGTGGTTTTTCGGCTAAAAAATGGCCGGAAATGAAATTTTCTATGGAAAAACATGGAATTTTCTTTGTGGAATCTTAGTTCTCTTGTTTCACCGGGCCTTCAGGGTGCTGTGATGTCCAAAATGATGGGGTGAACTGAACTCAAGCTTTTGGAATCCTTGTTTCCCAACAGATTTCCAACTGTTAGGGTTTTCAGCCAAAAAATGTTCGAAAATGGAAATTTCTATTGAAAAACAGGGAATTTTCTTTGTGGAATCATCGTTCTCTTGTTTCGCCGGGCCTTCGGGGTGCTGTGATGTGCAAAATGATAGGTCGGACTGAACTAGTGCTTTTAGAAGCCATGTTTCCCACAAATTTCAAACTATCGGGGCTTTTCAGACAAAAAATGGCGGGAAAGGGAATTTTCTATTGAAGAACAGGGAATTTGCTTTGTGGAATCTTCATTCTCTTGTTTCACTTGGCCTTCAGGGTGCTGTGATGTCCATAAGGATGGGTCGGACTGAACTAAAGCTTTTGGAAGCCATGTTTCCCAACAGATTTCCAACTGTCGGGGTTTTTCATCCAAACAATGACCGGAAAGGGAATTTTCTATTGAAAAATAGGGAATTTTCTCTATGGAATTTTCGTTCTCCTATTTCGCCGACCCTTCAGGGTGCTGTGATGTCCAAAATCATGGGGCGAACTGAACTAATTCCAACTGTCGGGGTTTTTCAACAAAAAAAGGCCAGAAATGGAATTTTCTATTGAAAAACAGGGAATTTTCTCTTTGGAATCATCATTTTCTTGTGTCGCCGGGCCTTCAGGGTGCTGTGTTGTCCGACTTTCAAGGTATCGAGATCTCCAAAATATTAAATCTGACCTAAATAATGCTTTTGGTGTCCACTTAACCTTTTCATTTCCCCATGCCGAGGTCTATAGAGAAAATACCAAAAATGAATTTTTTATGGAACACGAGCGAATTTTCTATGCCGAGTCTCGGTTTCCAGATTTCAGCCGACTTTCAAGGTATCAGGTTCTCCAAAATATCAAATCTTACCGAAATAATGCTTTTCGAGTCCACTTATCCATGCCGTTTCACTATGCCGAGGTCTATAGAGAGAATACCGAAAAGGAATTTTTATGGAACACAAGGGAATTTGCCGTGCCGATTCTTGGTTTTTCTTTTCAGCCGACTTTCAGGGTATCAGGATCTCCAAAACATTAAATTTGACCGAAATAATGCATTTGGAGTCTACTTATCCATGCCGTTTCCTCCTCCCAAGGTCGGCAGTGAAAATACTGAAAATAAATTTTTTATGGAACACAAGGGAATTTTTGTGCCAATTTCCGGTTTCCTGATTTTAGCCGACTTTCAGGGTATCGAGATCTCTAAAATATTAAATCTGATCAAAATAATGCTTTTGGTGTCCAGTTATCCATGTTGTTTCACTATGCCGAGGTCAACAGAGAAAATACCGAAAATGAATTTTTATGGAATACAAGGGAATTTTCCATGTCGATTCTCGATTTTTCATTTCAGCCGACTTTCAGGGTATCGAGTTCGCCAAAATATTAAATCTTACTGAAATAATGCTTTTGGTGTCCACTTATCCATGCCGTTTCACTATGCCAAGGTCAACAAAGAAAATACCGAAAATGAATTTTTTATGGAACACAAGGGAATTTTCCATGTGGATTCCCGGTTTTTCATTTCAGCCGACTTTCAGGGTATCGATTCTCCAAAATATTAAATCTTACCGAAATAATGCTTTTGGGGTCCAGTTATCCATGCCGTTTCACTATGCCGAGGTCTACAGAGATAATCCCAAAAAGGAATTTTTTATGGAACGCAAGGGAATTTTCCGTGCCGATTCTTGTTTTTTTTTTTCAGCCGACTATCGTGGTATCGGGTTCTCCAAACTATGAAATCTTACCAAAATAATGCTTTTGGGGTATAGTTATCCATGTTGTTTCACTATGCCGAGGTCTACAGAGAAAATACCGAAAATGAATTTTTATGGAATACAAGGGAATTTTCCATGTCGATTCTCGATTTTTCATTTCAGCCGACTTTCAGAGTATCGGGTTCTCCAAAATATTAAATCTTACTGAAATAATGCTTTTGGAGTCAACTTATCCATGCCGTTTCACTATGCCAAGGTCAACAAAAAAAATACCGAAAATGAATTTTTATGGAACACAAGGGAATTTTCCATGTGGATTCCCGGTTTTTCATTTCAGCCCGACTTTCGGGTATCGATTCTCCAAAATATTAAATCTTACCAAAATAATGCTTTTGGGGTCCAGTTATCCATTACGTTTCACTATGCCGAGGTCTACAGAGATAATCCCAAAAAGGAATTTTTTATGGAACGCAAGGGAATTTTCCGTGCCGATTCTTGGTTTTTTTTTCAGCCGACTATCAGGGTATCGGGATCTCCAAAATATTAAATCTGACCGAAATAATGCTTTTGGAGTCCACTTATCTTTGCCGTTTCCTCCTCCCAAGTTCGGCAGTGAAAATACCGAAAATAATTTTTTTATGGAACACGAGGGAATTTTCTATGCCGAGTCAAGGTTTCATGATTTTAGCAGACTATCAGGGTATCGGGATCTCCAAAATGTTAAATCAGCCAGAAATAATTCTTTTGGAGTCCACTTATCCATGCCGTTTCCTCTTGCCAAGGTCGACAGTGAAAATACCAAAAAAAAAAAAATTATGGAACGCAAGGGAATTTTCCGTGCCGATTCTCGTTTTTCATATTTCAGCCCACTTTCAGGGTATCGGGATCTCCAAAATCTTAAATCTGATCAAAATAATGCTTTTGGAGTTTACTTATCCATGTTGTTTCGCCCCCCTAGGTCGACAGTGAAAATACCAACAAGGAATTTTTTATCGAACACGACGGAATTTTCTGTGACAAGTCTCCGTTTCCGGATTGCAGCCTACTTTCAAGGTATCGGGATCTTGAAAATATTAAATATGACCGAAATAATGCTTTTTGAATACACTTATCCATGTCGTTTCCCCATGCCATGGTCTACAAAGAAAATACTGAAAAAGAAAAATTTTGGAACACGAAGGAATTTTTTTTGCTGATTGTCGTTTTTCTGATTTTAGCCGACTTTCAGGGTATCGGGATCTCCAAATAATTAAATCTGATCGAAATAATGCTTTTGGAGTCCACATATCCATGTTGTTTCCTCCTCCCAAGGTCAGAGTGAAAATACCGAAAATAATTTATTTATGGAATACGAGGGAATTTTCTATCGAGTCCAGTTTCATGATTTCAGCCGACTTTCAGGGTATTGGGATCTCCAAAATATTAAATCTGACCAAAATAATGCTTTTGCAGTCGACTTATCCATGCCGTTCCCTCCTCCCAAGGTCAACAAAGTGAAAATACCGAAAAGAAATTTTTTATGGAACACGAGGGAATTTTTTGTGCCGAGTCAAGGTTTCATGATTTCAGCATACTATCGGGGTATCGGGATCTCCAAAAAATTAAATCTGATCGAAATAATGCTTTTGCAGTCCACTTATCCATGCCGTTTCCTCCTCCCAAGGTGAACAGTGAAAATACCGAAAATAAATTTTTTATGGAACATGAGGGAATTTTCTGTGCCGAGTCAAGGTTTCATGATTTCAGCAGACTATTAGGGTATCGAAATCTCCTTAATATTAAATCTAACCGAAATAAAGCTTTTGGAGTCCACTTATCCATGCCGTTTCCTCCTCCCAAGGTCAACGGTGAAAATACGAAAAGAATTTTTTTATGGAACACGAGGGAATTTTCTATGCCGAGTCCAGGTTTCATGATTTCAGCCGACTTTCGGGGGTATTGGGATCTCCAAAATATTAAATCTGACCGAAATAATTCTTTGGAGTCCACTTATCCATGTCGTTTCCTCCTCCCAAGGTCAACGGTGAAAATACCGAAAAGAAATTTTTATGGAACACGAGGGAATTTTCTGTGCCGAGTCTCGCTTTCATGATTTTAGTCGACTTTCAAGGTATCGGTATCTCCAAAATATTAAATATGACTAAAATAATGCTTTTGAGTCCACTTATCCATGCGGTTTCCCCATGCCGAGGTCTACGGTGAAAATACGGAAAAAAAAGTATTATGGAACACGAGCGAATTTTTCGTGTCGATTCTCGTTTTTCTTATTTCAGCCCACTTTCGGGATATCGAGATCTCCAAAATATTAAATCTGATCGAAATAATGCTTTTGGAGTACACTTATCCATTTGGTTTCCCCATGCCGAGGTCTACGGTTAAAATACGGAAAAAAAAAATTTATGGAACACGAGGGAATTTTCTGTGTCGATTCTCGTTTTTCTTATTTCAGCCGACTTTTATAATATCGAGATCTCCAAAATATTAAATCTGATCGAAATAATGCTTTTGGAGTCCACTTATCCATGTTGTTTCCTCCTCCCAAGGTCAGTAGTGAAAATACCGAACATAATTTTTTTATGGAATACGAGGGAATTTTCTATGCTGAGTCCAGGTTTCATGATTTCAGCCACTTTCAGGGTATTGGGATCTCCAAAATATTAAATCTAACCAAAATAATGCTTTTACAGTCGACTTATCCATGCCGTTCCCTCCTCCCAAGGTCAACAGTGAAAATACCGAAAAGAAATTTTTTATGGAACACGAGGGAATTTTCAGTGCCGAGTCAAGGTTTCATGATTTCAGCATCCTATCAGGGTATCGGGATCTCCAAAAAATTAAATCTGACCAAAATAATGCTTTTGCAGTCCACTTATCCATGCCGTTTCCTCCTCCCAAGGTGCACATTGAAAATACCGAAAATAAATTTTTATGGAACACGAGGGAATTTTCGTGCCGAGTCAAGGTTTCATGATTTCAGCAGACTATCGGGGGTATCGAAATCTCCTTAATATTAAATCTAACCGAAATAAAGCTTTTGGAGTCCACTTATCCATGCCGTTTCCTCCTCCCAAGGTCAACGGTGAGAATACGAAAAGAAATTTTTTATGGAACACAAGGGAATTTTCTATGCCGAGTCCGTGTTTCATGATTTCAGCCGACTTTCAGGGTATCGGGATCTTAAAAATATTAAATCTGACCGAAATAATGCTTTTGGAGTCCACTTATCCATGCCGTTTCCTCCTCCCAAGGTCAACAGTGAAAATACCGAAAAGAAATTTTTTATGGAACATGAGGGAATTTTCTGTGCCGAGTCTCGCTTTCATGATTTCAGTCGACTTTCAAGGTATCGGTATCTCCAAAATATTAAATATGACTAAAATAATGCTTTTGGAGTCCACTTATCCATGCGGTTTCCCTATGCCGAGGTCTAAAGAGAAAATACCGAAAATGAATTTTTTCTGGAACGCGTGAGAATTTTCTTTGCCGATTCTCGATTTTCTGATTTCAGCCTACTTTCAAGATATAGGGATCTCCAAAATATTAAATATGATGAAAATAATGCTTTTGGAGTCCACTTATCCATGCCGTTTCCTGCTCCCAAGGTCGACCGTGAAAGTACCAAAAATGAATTTTTTATCGAACAAGAGGGAATTTTCTGTGCCAAGTCTCGGTTTCATGATATTACCTGATATTCAGGGTATCAAAATCTCCAAAATATTCAATTTGATCAAAATAAGGCTTTTGGTGTCCACTTATCGATGCCCTTTCCCCATGCCGAGGTCTACAGTGAAAATACGGAAAAGAAATTCTTTATGGAACACGAGCGAATTTTCTGTGTCAATTCTCGTTTTCTTATTTCAGCCGACTTTCAGGATATCGGGATCTCCAAAATATTAAATCTGATCGAAATAATACTTTTGGAGTCCATTTATCCATGCCATTTCCTCCTCCCAAGGTCGGTAGTGAAAATACCAAAATAACTTTTTCATGGAACGGGAGGGAATTTTTCTGTGCCGAGTAGTGGTTTCATGATTTCAACCGACTTTCAGGGTATTGGGATCTTGAAAATATTAAATTTGACCTAAATAAGGCTTTTGGAGTCCACTTATCCATGCCATTTCCCAATGGCGAGGTCTACAGAGAAAATATCGAAAAGGAACTTTTTGTGGAACAGGTGGGAATTTTCTTTCCCTAGTCTCGGTTTCTAGATTTCAGCTGACTTTGAGGGTATCGGGATCTCCAAAATATTAAATCTGACCGAAATAATGCTTTTGGAGTCCATTTATGCATGCCGTTTCCTCCTCCCAAGGTCGACATTGAAAACACCGAAAATAAATTTTTTATGGAACACGAGGGAATTTTCTATGCCGAGTCTCGGTTACATGATTTCAACCCACTTTCAGCGTATCGGGATCTCCAAAATATTAAATCTGATTGAAATAATGCTTTTGGAGTTCACTTATCCATGTTGTTTTCCCCTCCCTAGGTCGACAGTGAAAATACCAAAAAGGAATTTTTTATCGAACACGAGGGAATTTTCTGTGACGAGTCTCCGTTTCTGAATTTCAGCTGACTTTCAAGGAATCGGGATCTTGAAAATATTAAATATGACCAAAATAATGCTTTTGGAATACACTTATCCATGTTGTTTCCCCATGCCGAGGTCTACAGAGAAAATACCGAAAATAATTTTTTTATGGAACACGAGGGAATTTTCTGTGCTGATTCTTGTTTTTCTGATTTTAGCCGACTTTCAGGGTGTCGGGATCTCCAAAATATTAAATCTGATCGAAATAATACTTTTGGAGTCCATTTATCCATGCCATTTCCTCCTCCCAAGGTCGGTAGTGAAAATACCAAAAATAACTTTTTCATGGAACACGAGGGAATTTTCTGTGCCGAGTAGTGGTTTCATGATTTCAACCGACTTTCAGGGTATTGGGATCTTGAAAATATTAAATTTGACCTAAATAAGGCTTTTGGAGTCCACTTATCCATGCCGTTTCCCTATGGCGTGGTCTAGAGAGAAAATGCCGAAAATGAACTTTTTCTGGAACGCAAGAGAATTTGCTTTGCCCATTCTCGGTTTTCTGATTTCAGCGTACTTTCAGGATATCGGGATCTCCAAAATATTAAATTTGACAGAAATAATGCTTTTACAGTCCACTTATCCATGCTGTTTCCCTCTCCCAAGGTCGACCGTGAAAATACCAAAAATGAATTTTTTATCGAATAGAAGGGAATTTTCTGTGCTGAGTCTCGGTTTACTGATTTCAGCCGACATTCAGGGTATCGGGATCTCCAAAATATTAAATTTGACCGAAATAATGCTTTTGGTGTCCACTTATCCATGCGGTTTCCCTATGCCGAGGTCTACAGTGAAAATACGGAAAAAAAGTATTATGGAACACGAGGGAATTTTCTGTGTCAATTCTCGTTTTTCTTATTTCAGCCCACTTTCAGGATATCGAGATCTTCAAAATATTAAATCTGATCGAAATAATGCTTTTGGAGTACACTTATCCATGTGGTTTCCCCATGCCGAGGTCTACAGTTAAAATACGGAAAAAAAAAATTATGGAACACGAGGGAATTTTCTGTGTCGATTCTCGTTTTTCTTATTTCAGCCGACTTTCAGAATATCGAGATCTCCAAAATATTAAATCTGATCGAAATAATGCTTTTGGAGTCCACTTATCCATGTTGTTTCCTCCTCCCAAGGTCGGTAGTGAAAATACCGAAAATAATTTTTTATGGAATACGAGGGAATTTTCTATGCGAGTTCGAGGTTTCATCATTTCAGCCGACTTTCGTGGTATTGGGATCTCCAAAATATTAAATCTGACCAAAATAATGCTTTTGCAGTCGACTTATCCATGCCGTTCCCTCCCCAAGGTCAACAGTGAAAATACCGAAAATAAATTTTTTATGGAACACGAGGGAATTTTCCGTGCCGAGTCAAGGTTTCATGATTTCAGCATACTATCGGGGTATCGGGATCTCCAAAAAATTAAATCTGACCGAAATAATGCTTTTGCAGTCCACTTATCCATGTCGTTTCTTCCTCCCAAGGTGAACAGTGAAAATACCGAAAATAAATTTTTTATGGAACACGAGGGAATTTTCTGTGCCGAGTCAAGGTTTCATGATTTCAGCAGACTATCGGGGTATCGAAATCTCCTTAATATTAAATCTAATCGAAATAAAGCTTTTGGAGTCCACTTATCCATGCCGTTTCCTCCTCCCAAGGTCAACGGTGAAAATACGAAAAGAAATTTTTTATGGAACACGAAGGAATTTTCTATGCCGAGTCCAGGTTTCATGATTTCAGCCGACTTTCAGGTATTGGGATCTCCAAAATATTAAATCTGACCGAAATAATGCTTTTGAGTCCACTTATCCATGTCGTTTCCTCCTCCCAAGGTGAACAGTGAAAATACCGAAAAGAAATTTTTTATGGAACACGAGGGAATTTTCTGTGCCGAGTCTCACTTTCATGATTTCAGTCGACTTTCAAGGTATCGGTATCTCCAAAATATTAAATATGACTAAAATAATGCTTTTGGAGTCCACTTATCCATGCGGTTTCCCTATGCCGAGGTCTACGAGAAAATACCGAAAATAAATTTTTTCTGGAACGCGTGAGAATTTTCTTTGCCGATTCTCGATTTTCTGATTTCAGCCTACTTTCAAGATATGGGGATCTCCAAAATATTAAATATGACGAAAATAATGCTTTTGGAGTCCACTTATCCATGCCGTTTCCTGCTCCCAAGGTCGACCGTGAAAGTACCAAAAATGAATTTTTTATCGAACAAGAGGGAATTTTCTGTGCCAAGTCTCGGTTTCATGATATTACCTGATATTCGGGGGTATCAAAATCTCCAAAATATTCAATTTGATCAAAATAAGGCTTTTGGTGTCCACTTATCGATGCCCTTTCCCCATGCCGAGGTCTACAGTGAAAATACGGAAAAGAAATTCTTTATGGAACACGAGCGAATTTTCTGTGTCAATTCTCAGTTTTCTTATTTCAGCCGACTTTCAGGATATCAGGATCTCCAAAATATTAAATCTGATCGAAATAATACTTTTGGAGTCCATTTATCCATGCCATTTCCTCCTCCCAAGGTCGGTAGTGAAAATACCAAAATAACTTTTTCATGGAACAGAGGGAATTTTCTCGTGCCGAGTAGTGGTTTTCATGATTTCAACCGACTTTCGGGTGGTATTGGGATCTTGAAAATATTAAATTTGACCTAAATAAGGCTTTTGGAGTCCACTTATCCATGCCGTTTCCCTATGGCGTGTCTAGAGAGAAAATGCCGAAAATGAACTTTTTCTGGAACGCAAGAGAATTTGCTTTGCCCATTCTCGGTTTTCTGATTTCAGCGTACTTTCAGGATATCGGGATCTCCAAAATATTAAATTTGACCGAAATAATGCTTTTAGAGTCCACTTATCCATGCCGTTTCCCTCTCCCAAGGTCGACCGTGAAAATACCAAAAATGAATTTTTTATCGAATATAAGGGAATTTTCTGTGCTGAGTCTCGGTTTACTGATTTCATCCGACATTCAGGGTATCGGGATCTCCAAAATATTAAATTTGACCGAAATAATGCTTTTGGTGTCCACTTATCCATGCGGTTTCCCTATGCCGAGGTCTACGGTGAAAATACGGAAAAAAGTATTATGGAACACGAGGGAATTTTTCGTGTCGATTCTCGTTTTTCTTATTTCAGCCCACTTTCAGGATATCGAGATCTCCAAAATATTAAATCTGATCGAAATAATGCTTTTGGAGTACACTTATCCATGTGGTTTCCCCATGCCGAGTTCTACAGTTAAAATACGGAAAAAAAAATTTATGGAACACGAGGGAATTTTCTGTGTAGATTCTCGTTTTCTTATTTCAGCCGACTTTCAGAATATCGAGATCTCCAAAATATTAAATCTGATCGAAATAATGCTTTTGGAGTCCACTTATCCATGTTGTTTCCTCCTCCCAAGGTCGTAGTGAAAATACCGAAAATAATTTTTTTTTATGGAATACGAGGGAATTTTCTATGCTGAGTTCAGTTTCATGATTTCAGCCGACTTTCGGGGTATTGGGATCTCCAAAATATTAAATCTGACCAAAATAATGCTTTTGCAGTCGACTTATCCATGCCGTTCCCTCCTCCCAAGGTCAACAGTGAAAATACCGAAAATAAATTTTTTATGGAACACGAGGGAATTTTCCGTGCCGAGTCAAGGTTTCATGATTTCAGCATACTATCGGGGTATCGGGATCTCCAAAAATTAAATCTGACCGAAATAATGCTTTTGCAGTCCACTTATCGATGTCGTTTCCTCCTCCCAAGGTGAACAGTGAAAATACCGAAAATAAATTTTTTATGGAACACGAGGGAATTTTCTGTGCCGAGTCAAGGTTTCATGATTTCAGAGACTATCGTGGTATCGAAATCTCCTTAATATGAAATCTAACCGAAATAAAGCTTTTGAGTCCACTTATCCATGCCGTTTCCTCCTCCCAAGGTCAACGGTGAAAATACGAAAAAGAAATTTTTATGGAACACGAGGGAATTTTCTATGCCGAGTCCAGTTTCATGATTTCAGCCGACTTTCGGTATTGGGATCTCCAAAATAGTAACTCGACCGAAATAATGCTTTTGGAGTCCACTTATCCATGTCGTTTCCTCCTCCCAAGGTCAACAGCAGTGAAAATACCGAAAAGAAATTTTTTTATGGAACACGAGGGAATTTTCTGTGCCGAGTCTCGCTTTCATGATTTTAGTCGACTTTCACGGTATCGGTATCTCCAAAATATTAAATATGACTAAAATAATGCTTTTTTGGAGTCCACTTATCCATGCGGTTTCCCTATGCCGAGGTCTACAGTGAAAATAAGGAAAAAAAGTATTATGGAACACGAGGGAATTTTCTGTGGAGATTCTCGTTTTTCTTATTTCATCCCACTTTCAGGATATCGAGATCTCCAAAATATTAAATCTGATCGAAATAATGCTTTTGGAGTACACTTATCCATGTGGTTTCCCCATGCCGAGGTCTACAGTTAAAATACGGAAAAAAAATTTATGGAACACGAGGGAATTTTTGTGACGATTCTCGTTTTTCTTATTTCAGCCGACTTTCAGAATATCGAGATCTCCAAAATATTAAATCTGATCGAAATAATGCTTTTGGAGTCCACTTATCCATGTTGTTTCCTCCTCCCAAGGTTAGTAGTGAAAATACCGAAAATAATTTTTTTTATGGAATACGAGGGAATTTTCTATGCCGAGTCCAGTTTCATGATTTCAGCCGACTTTCGGGGGTATTGGGATCTCCAAAATATTAAAACTGACCAAAATAATGCTTTTGCAAATCGACTTATCCATGCCGTTCCTCCTCCCAAGGTCAACGGTGAAAATACCGAAAATAAATTTTTTATGGAACACGAGGGAATTTTTCCGTGCCGAGTCAAGGTTTCATGATTTCAGCATACTATCCGGGTATCGGGATCTCCAAAAAATTAAATCTGACCGAAATAATGCTTTTGCAGTCCACTTATCGATGTCGTTTCCTCCTCCCAAGGTGAACAGTGAAAATACCGAAAATAATTTTTTTATGGAACACGAGGGAATTTTCCGTGCCGAATCAAGGTTTCATGATTTCAGCATACTATCGGGGTATCGGGATCTCCAAAAAATTAAATCTGAACGAAATAATGCTTTTGCAGTCCACTTATCCATGTCGTTTCCTCCTCCCAAGGTGAAACGGTGAAAATACCGAAAAATAAATTTTTTATGGAACACGAGGGAATTTTCTGTGCCGAGTCAAGGTTTCATGATTTCAGCAGACTATCGGGGTATCGAAATCTCCTTAATATGAAATCTAACCGAAATAAAGCTTTTGGAGTCCACTTATCCATGCCGTTTCCTCCTCCCAAGGTCAACGGTGAAAATACGAAAAGAAATTTTTATGGAACACGAGGGAATTTTCTATGCCGAGTCCAGTTTCATGATTTCAGCCGACTTTCAGGGTATTGGGATCTCCAAAATAGTAAATCTGACCGAAATAATGCTTTTGGAGTCCACTTATCCATGTCGTTTCCTCCTCCCAAGGTCAACAGTGAAAATACCGAAAAGAAATTTTTTATGGAACACGAGGGAATTTTCTGTGCCGAGTCTCGCTTTCATGATTTTAGTCGACTTTCAGTGTATCGGTATCTCCAAAATATTAAATATGACTAAAATAATGCTTTTGGAGTCCACTTATCCATGCGGTTTCCCTATGCCGAGGTCTACAAAGTGAAAATAAGGAAAAAAAGTATTATGGAACACGAGGGAATTTTCTGTGGAGATTCTCGTTTTTCTTATTTCATCCCACTTTCAGGGATATCGAGATCTCCAAAATATTAAATCTGATCGAAATAATGCTTTTGGAGTACACTTATCCATGTGGTTTCCCCATGCCGAGGTCTACAGTTAAAATACGGAAAAAAAAATTTATGGAACACGAGGGAATTTTCTGTGACGATTCTCGTTTTTCTTATTTCAGCCGACTTTCAGAATATCGAGATCTCCAAAATATTAAATCTGATCGAAATAATGCTTTTGGAGTCCACTTATCCATGTTGTTTCCTCCTCCCAAGGTCAGTAGTGAAAATACCGAAAATAATTTTTTTATGGAATACGAGGGAATTTTCTATGCGAGTCCAAAGTTTCATGATTTCAGCCGACTTTCAGGGTATTGGGATCTCCAAAATATTAAATCTTCCCAAAATAATGCTTTTGCAGTCGACTTATCCATGCCGTTCCCTCCTCCCAAGGTCAACAAAGTGAAAATACCGAAAAGAAATTTTTATCGAACACGAGGGAATTTTCCGTGCCGAGTCAAGGTTTCATGATTTCAGCATACTATCGGGGTATCGGGATCTCCAAAAAATTAAATCTGAACGAAATATTGCTTTTGCAGTCCACTTATCCATGTCGTTTCCTCCTCCCAACGTGAACAGTGAAAATACCGAAAATAAATTTTTTATGGAACACGAGGGAATTTTCTGTGCCGAGTCAAGGTTTCATGATTTCAGCAGACTATCGGGTATCGAAATCTCCTTAATATGAAATCTAACCGAAATAAAGCTTTTGGAGTCCACTTATCCATGCCGTTTCCTCCTCCCAAGGTCAACGGTGAAAATACGAAAAGAAATTTTTTATGGAACACGAGGGAATTTTCTATGCCGAGTCCAGGTTTCATGATTTCAGCCGACTTTCAGGGTATTGGGATCTCCAAAATAGTAAATCTGACCGAAATAATGCTTTTGGAGTCCACTTATCCATGTCGTTTCCTCCTCCCAAGGTCAACAAAGTGAAAATACCGAAAAGAAATTTTTTATGGAACACGAGGGAATTTTCTGTGCCGAGTCTCGCTTTCATGATTTTAGTCGACTTTCACGGTATCGGTATCTCCAAAATATTAAATATGACTAAAATAATGCTTTTGGAGTCCACTTATCCATGCGGTTTCCCTATGCCGAGGTCTACAGTGAAAATAAGGAAAAAAAGTATTATGGAACACGAGGGAATTTTCTGTGGAGATTCTCGTTTTTCTTATTTCATCCCACTTTCAGGATATCGAGATCTCCAAAATATTAAATCTGATCGAAATAATGCTTTTGGAGTCCACTTATCCATGTGGTTTCCCCATGCCGAGGTCTACAGTTAAAATACGGAAAAAAAAAATTTATGGAACACGAGGGAATTTTCTGTGACGATTCTCGTTATTCTTATTTCAGCCGACTTTCAGAATATCGAGATCTCCAAAATATTAAATCTGATCGAAATAATGCTTTTGGAGTCCACTTATCCATGTTGTTTCCTCCTCCCAACGTCGTAGTGAAAATACCGAAAATAATTTTTTATGGAATACGAGGGAATTTTCTATGCAGAGTCCAGGTTTCATGATTTCAGCCGACTTTCAGGGTATTGGGATCTCCAAAATATTAAATCTGCCCAAAATAATGCTTTTGCAGTCGACTTATCCATGCCGTTCCCTCCTCCCAAGGTCAACAGTGAAAATACCGAAAAGAAATTTTTTATGGAACACGAGGGAATTTTCCGTGCCGAGTCAAGGTTTCATGATTTCAGCATACTATCGGGGTATCGGGATCTCCAAAAAATTAAATCTGAACGAAATAATGCTTTTGCAGTCCACTTATCCATGTCGTTTCCTCCTCCCAAGGTGAACAGTGAAAATACCGAAAATAAATTTTTTATGGAACACGAGGGAATTTTCTATGCCGAGTCAAGGTTTCATGATTTCAGCAGACTATCAGGGTATCGAAATCTCCTTAATATTAAATCTAACCGAAATAAAGCTTTTGGAGTCCACTTATCCATGCCGTTTCCTCCTCCCAAGGTCAACAGTGAAAATACGAAAAAGAAATTTTTTATGGAACACGAGGGAATTTTCTATGCCGAGTCCAGGTTTCATGATTTCAGCCGACTTTCAGGGTATTTGGATCTCCAAAATATTAAATCTGACCGAAATAATGCTTTTGGAGTCCACTTATCCATGTCGTTTCCTCCTCCCAAGGTCAACAGTGAAAATACCGAAAAGAAATTTTTTATGGAACACGAGGGAATTTTCTGTGCCGAGTCTCGCTTTCATGATTTTAGTCGACTTTCACGGTATCGGTATCTCCAAAATATTAAATATGACTAAAATAATGCTTTTGGAGTCCACTTATCCATGCGGTTTCCCTATGCCGAGGTCTACAGTGAAAATAAGGAAAAAAAGTATTATGGAACACGAGGGAATTTTCTGTGGAGATTCTCGTTTTTCTTATTTCATCCCACTTTCAGGATATCGAGATCTCCCAAATATTAAATCTGATCGAAATAATGCTTTTGGAGTACACTTATCCATGTGGTTTCCCCATGCCGAGGTCTACGTTAAAAGACGGAAAAAAAAATTTATGGAACACGAGGGAATTTTCTGTGACGATTCTCGTTTTTTTCTTATTTCAGCCGACTTTCAGAATATCGAGATCTCCAAAATATTAAATCTGATCGAAATAATGCTTTTGGAGTCCACCGATCCATGTTGTTTCCTCCTCCCAAGGTCAGTAGTGAAAATACCGAAAATAATTTTTTATGGAATACGAGGGAATTTTCTATGCGAGTCCAGTTTCATGATTTCAGCCGACTTTCAGGGTATTGGGATCTCCAAAATATTAAATCTGACCAAAATAATGCTTTTGCAGTCGACTTATCCATGCCGTTCCCTCCTCCCAAGGTCAACGGTGAAAATACCGAAAAGAAATTTTTATGGAACACGAGGGAATTTTCCGTGCCGAGTCAAGGTTTCATGATTTCAGCATACTATCGGGTATCGGGATCTCCAAAAATTAAATCTGAACGAAATAATGCTTTTGCAGTCCACTTATCCATGCCGTTTCCTCCTCCCAAGGTGAACAGTGAAAATACCGAAAATAAATTTTTTATGGAACACGAGGGAATTTTCTGTGCCGAGTCAAGGTTTCATGATTTCAGCAGACTATCGGGGTATCGAAATCTCCTTAATATTAAATCTAACCGAAATAAAGCTTTTGGAGTCCACTTATCCATGACGTTTCCTCCTCCCAAGGTCAACAGTGAAAATACGAAAAAGAAATTTTTTATGGAACACGAGGGAATTTTCTATGCCGAGTCCAGGTTTCATGATTTCAGCCGACTTTCAGGGTATTGGGATCTCCAAAATATTAAATCTGACAGAAATAACGCTTTTGGAGTCCACTTATCCATGTCGTTTCCTCCTCCCAAGGTCAACAGTGAAAATACCGAAAGAAATTTTTTATGGAACACGAGGGAATTTTCTGTGCCGAGTCTCCCTTTCATGATTTCAGTCGACTTTCAAGGTATCGGTATCCCCAAAATATTAAATATGACTAAAATAATGCTTTTGGAGTCCACTTATCCATGCCGTTTCCCTATGCCGAGCTCTACAGAGAAAATATCGAAAAGGAACTTTAATGGAACACGTGGGAATTTTCTTTGCTCAGTCTCGGTTTCGAGATTTTAGCCGACCGTGAGGGTATCGGAATCTCCAAAATATAAAAGCTGACCGAAATAATGCTTTTGGAGTCCATTTATCCATACCGTTTCCTCCACCCAAGGTCGATAGTGAAAAAACCGAAAATAAATTTTTTTTGGACCACGAGGGAATTTACTATGCCGAGTCAAGGTTTCATGATTTAAGCTAACTATCAGGGTATCGGGATCTGCAAAATATTAAATATGCCCGAAATAATGCTTTTGGAGTCCACTTATCCATGCCGTTTCCTCCTCCCAAGGTCGAGCGGTGAAAATACCGAAATTTTTTTTATGGAACACGAGGGAATTTTCTGTCTCGATTCTCGTTTTTCTTATTTCAGCCGACTTTCAGAATATCGAGATCTCCAAAATATTAAATCTGATCGAAATAATGCTTTTGGAGTCCACTTATCCATGTTGTTTCCTCCTCCCAAGGTTAGTAGTGAAAATACCGAAAATAATTTTTTTATGGAATACGAGGCAATTTTCTATGCTGAGTCCAGGTTTCATGATTTCAGCCGACTTTCAGGGTATTGGGATCTCCAAAATATTAAATCTGACCAAAATAATGCTTTTGCAGTCGACTTATCCATGCCGTTCCCTCCTCCCAAGGTCAACAGTGAAAATACCGAAAAGAAATTTTTTATAGAACACGAGGGAATTTTCCGTGCCGAGTCAAGGTTTCATGATTTCAGCATACTATCGGGGTATCGGGATCTCAAAAAATTAAATCTGACCGAAATAATGCTTTTGCAGTCCACTTATCCATGCCGTTTCCTCCTCCCAAGGTGAACAGTGAAAATACCGAAAATAAATTTTTATGGAACACGAGGGAATTTTCTGTGCCGAGTCAAGGTTTCATGATTTCAGCAGACTATCAGGGTATCGAAATCTCCTTAATATTAAATCTAACCGAAATAAAGCTTTTGGAGTCCACTTATCCATGCCGTTTCCTCCTCCCAAGGTCAACAGTGAAAATACGAAAAAGAAATTTTTATGGAACACGAGGGAATTTTCTATGCCGAGTCCAGGTTTCATGATTTCAGCCGACTTTTAGGGTATTGGGATCTCCAAAATATTAAATCTGACAGAAATAACGCTTTTTGGAGTCCACTTATCCATGTCGTTTCCTCCTCCCTGTGGTCAACAGTGAAAATACCGAAAAGAAATTTTTTATGGAACACGAGGGAATTTTCTGTGCCGAGTCTCGCTTTCATGATTTCAGTCGACTTTCAAGGTATCGGTATCTCCAAAATATTAAATATGACTAAAATAATGCTTTTGGAGTCCACTTATCCATGCCGTTTCCCTATGCCGAGGTCTACAGAGAAAATATCGAAAAGGAACTTTAATGGAACACGTGGGAATTTTCTTTGCTCAGTCTCGGTTTCGAGATTTTAGCAGACTGTGAGGGTATCGGAATCTCCAAAATATAAAAGCTGACCGAAATAATGCTTTTGGAGTCCATTTATCCATGCCGTTTCCTCCACCCAACGTCGATAGTGAAAAAACCGAAAATAATTTTTTTATGGAACACGAGGGAATTTTCTATGCCGAGTCTCGGTTTCATGATTTTAGCCAACTTTCAGGGTATCGATATCTCCAAAATATTAATTCTGACCAAAATAATGCTTTTAGAGTCCACTTATCCATGTCGTTTCCTCCTCCCAAGGTCGGCAGTGAAAATACCGAAAATAATTTTTTTATGGAACACGAGGGAATTTTCTATGCCGAGTCAAGGTTTCATGATTTAAGCTAACTATCAGGGTATCGGGATCTGCAAAATATTAAATATGCCCGAAATAATGCTTTTGGAGTCCACTTATCCATGCCGTTTCCTCCTCCCAAGGTCGACAGTGAAAATACCGAAAAAAAATTTTATGGAACACTAGGGAATTTTCTGTGTCGATTCTCGTTTTTCTTATTTCAGCCGACTTTCAGAATATCGAGATCTCCAAAATATTAAATCTGATCGAAATAATGCTTTTGGAGTCCACTTATCCATGTTGTTTCCTCCTCCCAAGGTTAGTAGTGAAAATACCGAAAATTATTTTTTTATGGAATACGAGGCAATTTTCTATGCTGAGTCCAGGTTTCATGATTTCAGCCGACTTTCAGGGTATTGGGATCTCCAAAATATTAAATCTGACCAAAATAATGCTTTTGCAGTCGACTTATCCATGCCGTTCCCTCCTCCCAAGGTCAACAGTGAAAATACCGAAAAGAAATTTTTTATAGAACACGAGGGAATTTTCCGTGCCGAGTCAAGGTTTCATGATTTCAGCATACTATCGGGGTATCGGGATCTCCAACAAATTAAATCTGACCGAAATAATGCTTTTGCAGTCCACTTATCCATGCCGTTTCCTCCTCCCAAGGTGAACAGTGAAAATACCGAAAATAAATTTTTTATGGAACACGAGGGAATTTTCTGTGCCGAGTCAAGGTTTCATGATTTCAGCAGACTATCAGGGTATCGAAATCTCCTTAATATTAAATCTAACCGAAATAAAGCTTTTGGAGTCCACTTATCCATGCCGTTTCCTCCTCCCAAGGTCAACAAAGTGAAAATACGAAAAGAAATTTTTATGGAACACGAGGGAATTTTCTATGCCGAGTCCAGGTTTCATGATTTCAGCGGACTTTCAGGGTATTGGGATCTCCAAACTATTAAATTTGACCGAAATAATGCTTTTGGAGTCCACTTATCCATGTCGTTTCCTCCTCCCAAGGTCAACAGTGAAAATACCGAAAATAAATTTTTTATGGAACACGAGGGAATTTTCTGCGCCGAGTCTCGCTTTCATGATTTCAGTCGACTTTCAAGGTATCGGTATCTCCAAAATATTAAATATGACTAATAATGCTTTTGGAGTCCACTTATCCATGCCGTTTCCCTATGCCGAGGTCTACAGAGAAAATATCGAAAAGGAACTTTAATGGAACACGTGGGAATTTTCTTTGCTCAGTCTCGGTTTCCAGATTTTAGCCGACTTTGAGGGTATCGGAATCTCCAAAATATTAAAGCTGACCGAAATAATGCTTTTGGAGTCCATTTATCCATGCCGTTTCCTCCACCCAAGGTCGATAGTGAAAAACCGAAAATAAATTTTTATGGAACACGAGGGAATTTTCTGTGCCGAGTCTCGGTTTCATGATTTCAGCCGACTTTCAGGGTATCGGTATCTCCAAACTATTAAATCTTCCCGAAATAATGCTTTTGGAGTCCACTTATCGATATTGTTTCCTCCTCCCAAGGTCGGCAAAGTGAAAATACCGAAAATAATTTTTTATGGAACACCAGGGAATTTTCTATGCCGAGTCAAGGTTTCATGATTTAAGCTAACTATCAGGGTATCGGGATCTGCAAAATATTAAATATGCCCGAAATAATGCTTTTGGAGTCCACTTATCCATGCCGTTTCCTCCTCCCAAGGTCGACAAAGCTGAAAATACCGAAATTTTTTTTTATGGAACAAGAGGGAATTTTCTGTCTCGATTCTCGTTTTTCTTATTTCAGCCGACTTTCAGAATATCGAGATCTCCAAAATATTAAATCTGATCGAAATAATGCTTTTGGAGTCCACTTATCCATGTTGTTTCCTCCTCCCAAGGTCAGTAGTGAAAATACCGAAAATAATTTTTTTATGGAATACGAGGGAATTTTCTATGCAGAGTCCAGGTTTCATGATTTCAGCCGACTTTCAGGGTATTGGGATCTCCAAAATATTAAATCTGACCAAAATAATGCTTTTGCAGTCGACTTATCCATGCCGCTCCTCCTCCCAAGGTCAACAGTGAAAATACCGAAAAGAAATTTTTTATGGAACACGAGGGAATTTTCCGTGCCCAGTCAAGGTTTCATGATTTCAGCATACTATCGGGGTATCGGGATCTCCAAAAATTAAATCTGACCGAAATAATGCTTTTGCAGTCCACTTATCCATGCCGTTTCCTCCTCCCAAGGTGAACAGTGAAAATACCGAAAATAAATTTTTTATGGAACACGAGGGAATTTTCTGTGCCGAGTCAAGGTTTCATGATTTCAGCAGACTATCAGGTATCGAAATCTCCTTAATATTAAATCTAACCGAAATAAAGCTTTTGGAGTCCACTTATCCATGCCGTTTCCTCCTCCCAAGGTCAATGCTGAAAATACGAAAAAGAAATTTTTATGGAACACGAGGGAATTTTCTATGCCGAGTCCAGGTTTCATGATTTCAGCCGACTTTCAAGGTTTCGGGATTTTGAAAATATTAAATATGACCGAAATAATGCTTTTGGAATACACTTATCCATGTCGTTTCCCCATGCCGAGGTCTACAGAGAAAATACTGAAAAGAAACTTTTTATGGAACACGAGGGAATTTTCTGTGCCGAGTCTCGCTTTCATGATTTCAGTCGACTTTCAAGGTATCGGTATCTCCAAAATATTAAATATGACTAATAATGCTTTTGGAGTCCACTTATCCATGCCGTTTCCCTATGCCGAGGTCTACAGAGAAAATATCGAAAAGGAACTTTAATGGAACACGTGGGAATTTTCTTTGCTCAGTCTCGGTTTCCAGATTTTAGCCGACTTTGAGGGTATCGGAATCTCCAAAATATTAAAGCTGACCGAAATAATGCTTTTGGAGTCCATTTATCCATGCCGTTTCCTCCACCCAAGGTCGATAGTGAAAACCGAAAATAATTTTTTGGAACACGAGGGAATTTTCTGTGCCGAGTCTCGGTTTCATGATTTCAGCCGACTTTCAGGGTATCGGTATCTCCAAAATATTAAATCTTACCGAAATAATGCTTTTGGAGTCCACTTATCGATATTGTTTCCTCCTCCCAAGGTCGGCAGTGAAAATACCGAAAATAATTTTTTTATGGAACACCAGGGAATTTTCTATGCCGAGTCAAGGTTTCATGATTTAAGCTAACTATCAGGGTATCGGGATCTGCAAAATATTAAATATGCCCGAAATAATGCTTTTGGAGTCCACTTATCCATGCCGTTTCCTCCTTGCAAGGTCGACAGTGAAAATACCGAAATTTTTTTTTATGGAACACGAGGGAATTTTCTGTCTCGATTCTCGTTTTTCTTATTTCAGCCGACTTTCAGAATATCGAGATCTCCAAAATATTAAATCTGATCGAAATAATGCTTTTGGAGTCCACTTATCCATGTTGTTTCCTCCTCCCAAGGTTAGTAGTGAAAATACCGAAAATAATTTTTTTATGGAATACGAGGGAATTTTCTATGCTGAGTCCAGGTTTCATGATTTCAGCCGACTTTCAGGGTATTGGGATCTCCAAAATATTAAATCTGACCAAAATAATGCTTTTGCAGTCGACTTATCCATGCCGTTCCCTCCTCCCAAGGTCAACAGTGAAAATACCGAAAAGAAATTTTTTATGGAACACGAGGGAATTTTCCGTGCCCAGTCAAGGTTTCATGATTTCAGCATACTATCGGGGTATCGGGATCTCCAAAAAATTAAAGCTGACCGAAATAATGCTTTTGCAGTCCACTTATCCATGCCGTTTCCTCCTCCCAAGGTGAACAGTGAAAATACCGAAAATAAATTTTTTATGGAACACGAGGGAATTTTCTGTGCCGAGTCAAGGTTTCATGATTTCAGCAGACTATTCAAGGGTATCGAAATCTCCTTAATATTAAATCTAACCGAAATAAAGCTTTTGGAGTCCACTTATCCATGCCGTTTCCTCCTCCCAAGGTCAACGGTGAAAATACGAAAAGAAATTTTTATGGAACACGAGGGAATTTTCTATGCCGAGTCCAGGTTTCATGATTTCAGCCGACTTTCAAGGTTTCGGGATATTGAAAATATTAAATATGACCGAAATAATGCTTTTGGAATACACTTATCCATGTCGTTTCCCCATGCCGAGGTCTACAGAGAAAATACTGAAAAGAAATTTTTTATGGAACACGAGGGAATTTTCTGTGCCGAGTCTCGCTGAAAATTCATGATTTCAGTCGACTTTCAAGGTATCTGTATCTCCAAAATATTAAATATGACTAATAATGCTTTTGGAGTCCACTTATCCATGCCGTTTCCCTATGCCGAGATCTACAGAGAAAATATCGAAAAGGAACTTTAATGGAACACGGGGAATTTTCTTTGCTCAGTCTCGGTTTCAGATTTTAGCCGACTTTGAGGGTATCGGAATCTCCAAAATATTAAAGCTGACCGAAATAATGCTTTTGGAGTCCATTTATCCATGCCGTTTCCTCCACCCAAGGTCGATAGTGAAAAAACCGAAAATAAATTTTTTATGGAACACGAGGGAATTTTCTGTGCCGAGTCTCGGTTTCATGATTTCAGCCGACTTTCAGGGTATCGGTATCTCCAAAATATTAAATCTTACCGAAATAATGCTTTTGGAGTCCACTTATCGATATTGTTTCCTCCTCCCAAGGTCGGCGGTGAAAATACCGAAAATAATTTTTTATGGAACACGAGGGAATTTTCTATGCCGAGTCAAGGTTTCATGATTTAAGCTAACTATCGTGGTATCGGGATCTGCAAAATATTAAATATGCCGAAATAATGCTTTTGGAGTCCACTTATCCATGCCGTTTCCTCCTCCCAAGGTCGACAAAGTGAAAATACCGAAATTTTTTTTATGGAACACGAGGGAATTTTCTGTCTCGATTCTCGTTTTTCTTATTTCAGCCGACTTTCAGAATATCGAGATCTCCAAAATATTAAATCTAATCGAAATAATGCTTTTGGAGTCCACTTATCCATGCCGTTTCCTCCTCCCAAGGTCGGAGTGAAAATACCGAAAATAATTTTTTTATGGAATACGAGGGAATTTTCTATGCCGAGTCCGGGTTTCATGATTTCAGCCGACTTTCGGGGTATTGGGATCTCCAAAATATTAAATCTGACCAAAATAATGCTTTTGGAGTCACTTATCCATGCCGTTTCCTCCCAAGGTCAAGTGAAAATACCGAAAAGAAATTTTTATGGAACACGAGGGAATTTTCCGTGCCGAGTCAAGGTTTCATGATTTCAGCATACTATCCGGGTATCGGGATCTCCAAAAATTAAATCTGACCGAAATAATGCTTTTGGCAGTCCACTTATCCATGCCGTTTCCTCCTCCCAAGGTGAATAGTGAAAATACCAAAAATAAATTTTTATGGAACACGAGGGAATTTTCTGTGCCGAGTCAAGGTTTCATGATTTCAGATCCACTATCGTGTGGTATCGAAATCTCCAAAATATTAAATTCTAACCGAAATAAAGCTTTTGGAGTCCACCTATCCATACCGTTTCCTCCTCCCAAGATCACACAGTGAAAATACGAAAAAGAAATTTTTTATGGAACACGAGGGAATTTTCTATGCCGATTCTCGGTTTCTGATTTCAGCTGACTTTCAGGGATATTGGGATCTCCAAAATATTAAATCTGACCGAAATAATGCTTTTGGAGTCCATTTAACCATGTCGTTTCCCCTCCTCCCAAGGTCAACAGTGAAAATACCGAAAAAAAAAAAAAAAATTTTTTATGGAACACGAGGGAATTTTCTGTGCCGATTCTCGTTTTTCTGATTTTAGTCGACTTTCAAGGATATCGAGTATCTCCAAAATATTAAATATTACTAAAATAATGCTTTTGGAGTCCACTTATCCATGCGGTTTCCCTATGCCGAGGTCTACAGTGAAAATACATAAAAAAAAGTATTATGGAACACGAGGGAATTTTCTGTGTCGATTCTCGTTTTTCTTATTTCAGCCGACTTTCAGGATATCGAGATCTCCAAAATATTAAATCTGATCGAAATAATGCTTTTGGAGTCCACTTATCCATGTGGTTTCCCCATGCCGAGGTCTACAGTTAAAATACGAAAAAAAAAAAATTATGGAACACGAGGGAATTTTCTGTGTCGATTCTCGTTTTTCTTATTTCAGCCGACTTTCAGGATATCGAGATCTCCAAAATATTAAATCTGATCGAAATAATGCTTTTGGAGTCCACTTATCCATGTTGTTTCCTCCTCCCAAGGTCAGTAGTGAAAATACCGAAAATAATTTTTTTATAGAATACGAGGGAATTTTCTATGCTGAGTCCAGGTTTCATGATTTCAGCCGACTTTCAGGGAATTGGGATCTCCAAAATATTAAATCTGACCAAAATAATGCTTTTGCAGTCCACTTATCCATGCCGTTTCCTCCTCCCAAGGTCAACGGTGAAAATACCGAAAAGAAATTTTTATGGAACACAAGGGAATTTTCCGTGCCAAGTCAAGGTTTCATGATTTCAGCATACTATCCGGGTATCGGGATCTCCAAAAAATTAAATCTGACCGAAATAATGCTTTTGCAGTCCACTTATCCATGCCATTTCCTCCTCCCAAGGTGAACAGTGAAAATACCGAAAATAAATTTTTTATGGAACACGAGGGAATTTTCTGTGCCGAGTCAAGGTTTCATGATTTCAGCAGACTATCGGGGGTATCGAAATCTCCTTAATATTAAATCTAACCGAAATAAAGCTTTTGGAGTCCACTTATCCATGCCGTTTCCTCCTCCCAAGGTCAACAGTGAAAATACCGAAAATAAATTTTTTATGGAACACGAGGGAATTTTCTATGCCGAGTTCTAGTTTCATGATTTCAGCCGACTTTCAGGGTATTGGGATCTCCAAAATATTAAATCTGACCGAAATAATGCTTTTGGAGTCCACTTAACCATGTCGTTTCCTCCTCCCAAGGTCAACAGTGAAAATACCGAAAAGAAATTTTTTATGGAACACGAGGGAATTTTCTGTGCCGAGTCTCGCTTTCATGATTTTAGTCGACTTTCAAGGTATCGGTATCTCCAAAATATTAAATATGACTAAAATAATGCTTTTGGAGTCCACTTATCCATGCCGTTTCCCTATGCCGAGGTCTACGAGAAAATATCGAAAAGGAACTTTAATGGAACACGTGGGAATTTTCTTTGCTCAGTCTTGGTTTCCAGATTTTAGCCGACTTTGAGGGTATCGGAATCTCCAAAATATAAAGCTGACCGAAATAATGCTTTTGGAGTCCATTTATCCATGTCGTTTCCTCCTCCCAAGGTCGATAGTGAAAACACCGAAAATAATTTTTTTATGGAACACGAGGGAATTTTCTGTGCCGAGTCTCGGTTTCATGATTTCAGTCGACTTTCAGGGTATCGGTATCTCCAAAATATTAAATCTACCGAAATAATTCTTTTGGAGTCCACTTATCGATATTGTTTCCTCCTCCCAAGGTCGGCAGTGAAAATACCGAAAATAATTTTTTTATGGAACACGAGGGAATTTTCTATGCCGAGTCAAGGTTTCATGATTTCAGCTAACTATCAGGGTATCGGGATCTGCAAAATATTAAATATGCCCGAAATAATGCTTTTGGAGTCCACTTATCCATGCCGTTTCCTCCTCCCAAGGTCGACAGTGAAAATACCGAAAAAAAAAAATTTATGGAACTGCGAGGGAATTTTCTGTGTCAATTCTCGTTTTTCTGATTTCAGCCCACTTTCAGGGTATCGGGATCTCCAAAATACTAAATCTGATCGAAATAATGCTTTTGGAGTTCACTTATCCATGCTGTTTCCCCCTCCTTAGGTCAACAATGAAAATACCAAAAAGGAATTTTTTATCGAACACGAGGGAATTTTCTTTGACGAGTCTCCATTTCCGGATTTCAGCCGACTTTCAAGGTTTCGGGATCTTGAAAATATTAAATATGACCGAAATAATGCTTTTGGAATACACTTATCCATGTTGTTTCCCCATGCCGAGGTCTACAGAGAAAATACTAAAAAGAAACTTTTTATGGAACACAAGGGAATTTTCTATGCCGATTCTCGTTTTTCTGATTTTAGCTGACTTTCAGGGTGTCGGGATCTCCAAAATATTAAATCTGATCGAAATAATACTTTTGGAGACCACTTATCCATGTCATTTCCTCCTCCCAAGGTCGGTAGTGAAAATACCAAAAATAAATTTTTTATTGAACACGAGGGAATTTTCTGTGCCGAGTCCGGGTTTCATGATTTCAGCCGACTTTCAGGATATCGGGATCTTGAAAATATTAAATCTGACCGAAATAAGGCTTTTGGAGTCCACTTATCCATGCCGTTTACCTATGCCGAGGTCTACAGAGAAAATACCGAAAATATATTTTCTGGGGAACACAAGGGAATTTTCTGTGGCGAGTCCAAGTTTCATGATTTCTGCCGAACTTCAGAGTATCGGGATCTCCAAAATATTAAATCGGATTGAAATAATGCTTTTGGAGTCCACTTATCCATATCGTTTCCTCCTCCCAAGGTCGACAGTGAAAATACCGAAAATAAATTTTTTATGGAACACGAGGGAATTTTCTGTGCCAAGTCTCGGTTTCATGTTTTCAACCGGCTTTTAGGGTATCGTATCTGCAAAATGTTAAATCTTACCGAAATAATTCTTTAAGAGTCCACTTATCCATGCCGTTTCACTATGCCGAAGTCTACAGGGAAAATACCGAAAATGTATTTTTTATGGAACACAAGGGAATTTTTTGTGCCGATTCTCGATTTTTCATTTCAGCCGACTTTCAGGGTATCGGGATCTCCAAAATTTTAAATCTGATTGAAATAATTTTTTTGGAGTCCACTTATCCATGCCGTTTCCTCTTCCCAAGGTCGGCAGTGAAAATACCGAAAATAATTTTTTTATGGAACACGAGGGAATTTTCTGTGCCGAGTCTAGGTTTCATGATTTCAGCCGACTTTCAGGGTATCGGTGTCTCCAAAATATTAAATCTGACTGAAATAATGCTTTTGGAGTCCACTTATCCATGCCGTTTCCCAATGCCGAGGTCTACAGAGAAAATACCGAAAAGGAACTTTTTTTGGAACACATGGGAATTTTCTATGCCTAGTCTCGGTTTCCAGATTTCAGCCGACTTTGAGGGTATCGGGATCTCCAAAATATTATATCTGACCAAAATAATGCTTTTGGAGTCCATTTATCCATGCCGTTTCCTCCTCCCAAGGTCGATAGTGAAAATACTGAAAATAAATTTTTTATGGAACACGAGGGAATTTTCTATGCCGAGTCTCGGTTTCATGATTTCAGCTGACTTTCAAGGTATCGGTATCTCCAAAACATTAAATCTGACCGAAATAATGCTTTTGGAGTCCACTCATTCATGTTGTTTCCTATGACGAGGTCTACGATAAAATACCGAAAAGAAATTTTTTATGGAACATGAGTGAATTTTCTGTGCCGATTCTCATTTTTTTTATTTCAGTCGACTTTCAGGGTATTGGGATCTCCAAAATATTAATTCTAACCGAAATAAGCTTTTGGAGTCCACTTATACATGTTTCCTTATGCTGAGGTCTATAGAGAAAATACCGAAAATGAATTTTTTATGGAACACAAGGGAATTTTCTATGCCGAGTCTCGATTTCCAGATTTCAGCCAACTTTCAGGGTATCGGGTTCTCCAAAATATTAAATCTTACCGAAATAATGCTTTTGGAGTCCACTTATCCATGCCGTTTCACTATGCCGAGGTCTAGAGAGAAAATACCGAAAATGATTTTTTTATGGAACACAAGGGAATTTTCCGTGCCCATTCTCGGTTTTTCGTTTAAGCCGACTTTCAGGGTATCGGGTTCTCCAAAATATTAAATCTTACCGAAATAATGGTTTTGGGGTCCAATTATCCATGTTGTTTCACTATGCGGAGGTCTATAGAGAAAATTCCGAAAAGGAATTTTTTATGGATACACGGTTGGCCTGAGCCAAAATTTCAATATCTTTCTTTTAGAAATTCCCACTAATTATAATAGTCCATAAACACAATTTCGGTGTTGTAAATCGATACCCGGTATTTTCCACTTAAATACCGAAATTACCTAATTTTGGAATAAATACCCAAAATTATAATTCTCACTCAATTTGCACAATCTAGCATTCAATTAAATAAACCAAGCATCCCATTGCAATCAGCACAAAATTCCGGTCACCGACTATCCCGGTATAATTTTCGGAAAATAATAAATAATTAAATAAATACTACAATGAATTAAATAAATACAATTAAATACCATAAATAGAGACTTAGGCCGAAAAAGCCTGATTAAATATCAAAAAGGGCTCGGAAAATTTCTGAACCTATCTAGACAAATAATACAAGCTATCTAGTTGCTAATTAAGCCGATCTAACCTCTTAACATGCAATAACGAGTAATTAAATCGTTAAACCATTCTAACTAACCACCTAAACCATACTTAGCCTAAACTAATCAACCCTTAGGCATAATTAACTCCCTAAGCAAAGTTTAGTGAGTAAACTCACCGGTTTTGAAATCCGATGAGTCCACGAGGATGGCAAAGTGGAGACGGGTGACAAACTCCGAAGCGGCGGCACACTATGAGGCTCGGAAGCGGGTCCTAAATGGGCCTCGAAGCCCATGGAGGTTTGCTGGTCTCGACTTCTGGTTGTTGGGCCGAAAGGTTGAGCTAGGCGACGGGCTGAGCTGGAACAACCAAGGCGGCTAGCAGACGGCTGCAGCGGGCAATGGCGATGATCGACGGTGGTTGGATGACGATGGAGACGGCTCACGCTGCTGAATGGGAGCTCGACTGGGCCTGAGAAGGCTCAGGGGACAGGCTCGACACGTGGGACAACAGGTTGGAGGTGTATGGCCAAACAGCATGCGACGGGGGCACGACGGCGAGCGACGGGGCTCGCGACGATGGGACGGGTGTGCAATGGCTAGGGAGGGGCTGCTCAGCTTTCTCTACAACTCTTGAGCTTCAAAGCTCTCTGAAAATGGAGAAAGTAGGCTGGAGGAAGGAGAAAGGAGAAAACACAAGCTTGGAAGGGGCCATTTTGCTTCTATCTCACCCATTTGTCCCCTTGGCAAGACCCCATCAAATGGGCTGGCTTCCTCAGCACATTTTGCAGCCGCCAAGCTTCCTTAGGAAGCCAAGGAAGTGGTCCAAAGGTTGAGGACCATGGGGGCTACGAATTTTGAAACATTTCACCAAAATCCACTTCAATTTCCTCTTGAATTAATTCAATGCGGCCCCTATAAATCCAACTAAGATGCCCTCGACCAAATTGACATTTTTCCTCGCCAATAGAACCAACTTGCATCCCAAAAACGCGATAAAAAACGGTCTCTTGAATTTTCCGGTAAAAAACGGCCCTATAATGAATTTCCGCCAAAAATCTCGGTTTGTAGAAAAATCTTTGGAGGATGAGTCGACATTCCTAAAATAAATCGTGACATGATAGAACTTTCAATTTCAAAAATCAGATTGAAATTCGCGGTTAATTTCAATCTGGCACGATTTTAGCGTGACCTAGCCTACCGAGTAGCTTTTAGAAATTTTTAGTACAACTGACCCATGTACCACATTGTACATCTTCAACATATTGGCGACTCTCGGTTGTCATGAAAATCTTAAGGTTTCAATTATGGACACAAAGTACCAAAATGACAAAAAAATAGGTTTAGTGCCTATCGACGAGAATTTTGCAATTTGGTGGAATCACCCACTCTTTAATCGCCTATCCTAGTCGAATCAACCTATCTTTGATCTCTAATCGATTTTTAACTGTGCCGTCACGATCTCTGCAGATGAGCACGGTCAAGTAGTCGATTCCTGGTCGAATTCTCAAGTTATTGCGTTAAAATCCCTTCATGGCTTCACTTGATGGACTAGTTATCTCGTGAGTGATCATCTCAGAAAATAAAACTATAGGCACATCGATGAAAAGCCCGATTAATTCAATTGAAAACAAAGCCTGAAATTCAGGATGTCACAACTCTTCCCCTCTTATAAAAATTTCATCCTCGAAATTTAAACAATTACAATTCTTTAAACAAAAAGGCGGGGGTACAGTCGTCTCATCAAATCTTCACTTTCCCAGGTATCTCCTTCATTGCCGTGGTGTTGCTAGACTACTTTAACCAACGAAATTGTCTTGGTATGCAGAACTTGATCTTTCCGATCCACAATTTGAACTGGTCTTTCCATGTATGACACTCTATCGTCCACGTCTAATACCTCAAAATTAAGCACATGGGTCGGGTCGGGCTCATACTTCCTCAACATTGACACGTGAAAGACGTCATGCACTTGTGCCAACCTCGGCGGTAATGTAAGATGATACACTAGGATCCCAATTCTCTTTAGAATCTTAAAGGGACCTACATACCTCGGACTTAGCTTTCCCTTCTTGCTAAAGCACAAAGTACCCCTCATTGGTGACACCTTCAGAAAGACGTGATCACCAAGTTAGAATTCCAATGGTCTCCGACACTTATCTACGTAGCTTTTCTGGGGGCTCTGAGCGGTGTTTAATTTGTCTCTAATAACGGCAACTGCATCCACTAATTGTCGAACCAACACTGGGCCTATGATCGTTCGTTCTCCGACCTCATCCCAACACACTGAGTTTTTTAGGCAAAATATCAAAAATGAATTTTCTATGGAGCAAAGTCAATTTTCTCTAACAAATCTTCATTCTCTGATTACATAACTTTAAGGGTGCTATGATATGCAAATTTCTCTAACAAATCTTCGTTCTCTTATTTCACCTGACTTTAAGGGTGCTATGATATCCAAAATGATAAATCGAACGCAAATAAAGTTTTTGGAACCCATTTTTCCCAACAAATTTCTAACTGTTGGAGTTTTTGAGGCAAAATATCAAAAATGAATTTTCTATGGAGCAAAAGACAATTTTCTCTGATAAATCTTTGTTCTGTCATTTCACCTGACTTTAACGTTTCCGTGATCTCCAAAATGATAAATCATACAAAAATGAAGCTTTTGGAACTCATTTTTCACAGTAGATTTCCAACTGTCGGAATTTCTTAGGCAAAATATCGAAAATGAATTTTCTATGGAGCGAAAGGAAATTTTCTCCGACAAATCTTCGTTATCTGATTTCACTTGACTTTAAGGGTTTTGTGATCTACAAAATGATAAATCGATAGGAAATAAATCTTTTCGAACCCATTTTCCTCAGCAGATTTCTAAATGTCTGAGTTCTTTAGGCAAAATATCGAAAATGAATTTTCTATGGAGCAAAAGGCAATTTTCTCTGACAAATCTTCGTTCTGTCATTTCACCTAACTTTAAGGGTTCTGTGTTCTCCAAAATGATAGATCGTACAAAAATGAAGCTTTTGGAGCTCTTTTTTCCCAGCAGATTTCTAACTATCGGAGTTTTTTAGGCAAAATATCAAAAAAGAATATTATATGGCGCAAAAGGGAATTTTTTTCGAAAAATCTTCATTCTCTAATTTCACCTGACTTTTAGGATCTTTTGATCTCCAAAATAACAATTCGCTAGGAAACAAAACTTTTGGAACCCATTTTTCCCAGTAGATTTCAAACTGTTGGAGTTTTTTAGGCAAAATATCGAAAAGGAATTTTCTGTGGAGCAAAAGGGAATTTTCTTTGACAAATCTTCGTTTTCTTAATTCACCTGACTTTAAGGGTCTTGTGATCTTCAAATGATAAATTGCTAGGAAATAAAGGTTTTAGAACCCATTTTTTCGAGCAGATTTCCAACTGTCGGAGTTTCTTAGGCCAAATATCGAAAATGAATTTTCTATGTAGTGAAAGGCAATTTTCTTTGACAAATCTTCGTTCTCGATTTCACATGACTTTAAGGGTCTTGTGATCTCAAAATGATAAATCGATAGGAAATAAAGCTTTTGGAACCCATTTTTCCTAGCAGATTTCAAACCGTCGGAGTATTTTAGGCCAAATATCGAAAAAGAATTTTCTTTAACAGATCCTCGTTCTCTTATTTCACCTGACTTTAAGGGTCTTGCAATCTCCAAAATGCTAAATCATACGGAAATAAAACTTTTTGGAACCCATTTTTCCTAGCAGATTTCATACCGTTGGAGTTTTTTAGGCAAATTATCGAAAAGGATTTTTCTATGGAGCAAATGGGAATTTTCTCTGACAAGTCTTCGTTTTGTGATTTCACCAGACTTTAAGGGTTCCGTGATCTCCAAAGCGATAAATCCTATGGAAATCAAGCTTTTCAAACCCATTTTCCCCTATAGATTTCTAATTGTTGGAGTTTTTTAGGCAAAATATCGAAGATGAATTTTCTATGGAGCAAAAAGCAATTTTCTCTGACAAATCTTTGTTTTGTCATTTCACCCAACTTTAAGGATTTTTTGATCTCCAAAATGATAAATTGTACATAAATGAAGCTTTTGGAACCCATTTTTCCCATCAGATTTCTAACTGTCAGAGTTTTTTAGGCAAAATATCGAAAAGGAATATTCTATGGATCAAAAGGGAATTTTCTCCGATAAATTTTTGTTCTCTAATTTCACTTGACTTTCAAGGTCTTGTGATCTCCAAAATAATGACAAATTGCTAGGAAACAAAGCTTTTGGAACCCATTTTTCCTAACAGATTTCCAACTGTCAGAGTTTTTTAGGCAAAATATCGAAAAGGAAATTTCTGTGGAGCAAAATGGAATTTTCTCTAACAAATCTTATTTCTATTAATTCACCTAACTTTAAGGGTCTTGTGATCTCCAAAATGATAAATTACTAGGAAATAAAGCTTTTAGAACCCATTTTCCCAGCATATTTCCAACTGTTGGAGTTTCTTAGGTAAAATATTGAAAATGAATTTTCTATGGAACGAAAGGGAATTTTCTCTGACCAATCATTGTTCTCTAATATCACATGACTTTAAGGGTCTTATGATCTCAAAATGATAAATCGGTAGGAAATAAAGCTTTTGGAACCTATTTTTCCCAGCATATTTCAAACTGTCAAAGTATTTGAGGCCAAATATCCAAAAGAATTTTTCTTTAACATATCTTCGTTCTTTGATTTCACCTGACTTTAAGGGTCGTGCGATCTCCAAAATGCTAAATCATATGGAAATAAAACTTTTGGAACCCATTTTTCCCAGTAGATTTCATATTGTCGAAGTGTTTTAGGCAAATTATCGAAAATGATTTTTCTATGGAGCAAAAGGGAATTTTCTTTGACAAATCTTCGTTCTATGATTTCACCCGACTTTAAGGGTTTTGTGATCTCCAAAATGATAAATCCTTAGGAAATAAAGCTTTTCGAACCCATTTTCCCCAGTAGATTTCTAACTATTAGAGTTTTTAGGTAAAATATCAAAAATGAATTTTCTACGGAGCAAAAGGCAATTTTCTCTAGCAAATCTTTGTTATCTCATTTCACCTGACTTTAAGGGTCTTGTGATCTCCAAAATGATAAATCAGTAGGAAAGAAAGCTATTGGAACTCATTTTTCCCAGCAAATTTCCAATTGTCGAAGGGAATTTTATATGGAGGAAAAGGGAATTTTCTTTAACGGATCTTTGTTCTCTGATTTCACCTGACTTTAAGGGTTTTTTGATCTCCAAAATAAATCGTACGAAAATAAAGTTTTTGGAACCCATTTTTTCTCAGCAGATAAAGCTTTCGGAATTTTCTTTAACGAATCTATTCATTTCTACATGTAAAGTCTTACTTGTGCTAGTAACTATTCATCTCATGTCTCATGGTCACTGATGTTCATTTCTCCATGTCCTTTCTTCCACCGGTCATGGACAGCCATTTGATTGAGGTAGTTGTGGGAGCTGAGATGACCTTTAATGTGACACATCCTTCTATAAATGGATAGTTTTCTGCATTTGATTTTTTGTTTACCCGACCAGTCACCATCACCAATGTCTATCTCCATGTCCTTTGGTCCACCGCAATTGAACAAGTATATGAGTATACATAAGATGTCATTAAATAGGGTAGATGAGAGAGATATTAAATGAGAATAGTTGGGGGAGGTGAGACCGCGTTTAATGCATCACCTTCCCCATAGATTATACATGAATAATAAGCCATTTCAATCATTAATGACAATATCCCATGCCGCTTATTATACCAGAATTATGAATCATTCTTATGGTCCATTCGTTTCGCGGAAAATGGTCCATTTTTGGAAAATATTTTTCTAGATGTCATTTTTCAAGAAAATGACAATATTTTATGGTATTCGGTTAAAACCTGAAAATGTTTTAGAAAATATTTTTTTATGTTCAGTAAGGAAAATATTTTTTAAGACTTCACCACTTAGGCATGCATCACTTACCGATCTATAAATCCATCAAATATGAACTTGCCTTTAAATCCAGTCAAACTTACTTCATATCTTTGTTCCCTCATTGTCGCCAAAAACTCATCTACTCTAAAAATTGTTCATATGGATTTTAAAAAGAAGCAAAACATGTACAGCCCTCATAAGAATCTTCTAGTTGAGTGGCATGTTCTCCCCTTATGTCTTTTGTGTTCTAATAAACAAAAGAAAAAAGAAGCAAAGCATGTAGAGCCCTTTGCTTGAGTAATGTACAACTATATGGTAGAATAAATAAAGAAAATGATAAGCAAGAGTGCAAAGCACGAGCTTGAGGTTCGCTTGGAAACAGTCGACGACTAGCCAAGAAAGAAGAAGATGAGAAACAAAGAAAAGAAATAGAAAAAGAAAAGAAATAGAAAAGAAAAAGGAAATTAAAAATAATTCAAATTAAAAAAGAAAAAGAAAATTAAAAAATAATTCGAACAAAAAAAGAAAAGAAGAAAAAGAAATGGGAGGAAGAAGTGAGGATTTGTAGAGGTGTGAGATAAGAGAGATCAAGTGAGAAAAATGTTTTCCACTTTTCAAAAGTGAAAAACATTTTCCCTTAATTTAGAAGACTTTTTTCCTTTCATGGAAAGTATTTTCTTCAAGGAATTCATTTTCCGTGAAACGAACGCCGGAAAATCCGGAAAACATTTTCCTGAAAATTATTTTCCGTGAAACGAACGGAGCCTTATTGTGTTTGACATTCCTCTTTCTTGTTATTGTTGTAATAGTGAAAACTAGCAGGAATATTGATACATGAATGACACTTGTACTAAGACTTCACTTGAACTTACTACATGAAATGGTGTGCAGTGTTGTATGTGCCTATGTCATCAAATAAGTGTGTCATCATATTTAGAATGGAGTTTGCCAAAAGGGGAAAAGAAATAAATTGTCAAAAACTACTTTTTTTTAATGACTTGAGCATTAGCGAATCAATTAGACTATTTTAATGTGAAAATCATTCTGTAGTTACTTGAATCCAAGTGCACAGGACGCAATTTCTTTTAATTGATGCGCCAATGGAAATTCCCAGGTGCCTTTTTTATCACCTAAGCAAGAAAAGCATGGGACTAATTGTAGGATGCACCGTCTTTGAGTACAATAAAAATGATTTTTGCTTCAATAATGGTAAACATCACGATGTTCGCACATCACGCCACGATTAAAGTAATTAAAAATATAATATTTGTAACATCCTAGATTTTCAGTCCTGTTTTCTACTGAATAAATCGGGCATTTCATCGATGCGTCTATAGTGCTATTCTCAGAGCCAATCACTCGTGAGATAACTAGACTATTTAGGGAAGTTATTAAGAGATTTTAATGCAAAGGACTTGAGAATTCGACTGCTAGACCGTGCTAGTTTGCAAGGGTCATTACGGCATAGATATTGTGGCACCCCGAAACACCTTAGGTCGCCACAGGCACCTATCGCTACACCTAATGAACACTAGTTACATCTCTTAGTAGAAGCATCACAGTACATAGGCATATTATTATTTTTATTTATATATATATATTTTTTTTGAAAACGGTCCTAGCGCAACGTATTAGCGGAAGCATAATTCAATATCACCATCTCTCCCTCCAACGATCATGATACAATGCACACCACTAAGTATCATAGGAAAAGATAAAGCCGAGCCACTTTTATTTACATATTTTCATGATGGATTTTCTCGGGTCAATACAACAAAAGAAAGCCAAGATTTTTAGCTACACTTGGCCACATCCCAAAAGGATATTTCGACCCCTATAACGATCGCGTGTCATCCTCCATCTATCAGTGGTGGCTACTCCCAAAAAGAAACATCAACTCTCTACCCCTCACGCGGCCATCACACTCATCCTGGTGCGTCGGGCGGTGGCGGCGGCAACATCCCCCCTAAACACTCCATCTCGGCGGACACGAACTGACAGAAACTCTTGAATGACAGGGCCCTCAGCTAAGCCCACATCGTACATAACCAACACTCGCACTCGCACAAATGTCAGTCCAGGGATGGTAACACAGTCGATCTCCGTACACTCTACCTCTACATCCGATGGGAGGCCATAGAAGGTGCCCCGCGTGACGGTAGAGAGTGGCATCTTTCTAATATGAAATGTTGGTCCCTGAAGGGGTGAGTACAGCCACTCAGCAGGTAAAAGATCCAATAAACCACTCAATGCATCACACAATACAATCATAACAATCATAACATAGTACATGCCATTCATGCATCCAAGCATAACTTACCTTGCAGCCATGCATATGTCATCATACCATATGTAAATACATCCTCATGTACTCATCACTATCATGTCATACATGTATCATCATGCCATAGGTGATCATCATCATGTCACACACATATCATCATGCCATAGATGATCATCATCATGTCACACATCCATACGTATGTCATCACATCATATGTGCATGATTCAATTTCCACTTTTATCTTTCAATTTGATCATCACATCTCTTTTCCGGGATCGGTATTTTCATCCCACACTTTATCACTCGCACCCCAACCTGGCATCGCGAGAAAAACCTCCGGCACACACCACCGGGCATCCGGCACCCCCACATTCCGGGCATCTCTTATCCCAACTGGCATCATGAGGCATCCCCCTCGGGCACAAACCTCCGAGGCTTCCGGCACCCAACCATTACGGGCATCTCGAAACTCCCAAGGACATCCAGGCATGTATCACAATACAACCAGGCATCCAGCACCCCCCATCCCGGGCATCCTGACACTCCCAGGGCATTATCGGCCGCCTCCAACAGTTTCCTCATTCATCATAATTTATGTTCACCAATTTATGTCTCAAAATCAGCATGGCACATGATGTAATGGCAAACAAGATCATTTTCATCATTTTGATTCTTATATGCATTTCCAATCATCATCATACATGCAGCAAGATACAACCACTAATGACAATACAATCCATGGGGTCCATACAACTTAGAATAATCCATATATCATGTCTTTTTGAAATTTACCAAATTCCAGCTTGCACAATTTTGGAAAACATATAAATTAAATATCCATATGATCTTCAAAAATCATACAATCAGAGAATGTAAAAGACAAGACATAAAGGTAACAATTTCACAAAGAACACATGCCCAAAAGAGCTTCACACAAGAAGATATAGCACACACAATACAGCATGCAAAATTCGGATAAAATCAGATTGCGCAGTTCTGGAAATATTTCGATTAAAATACGCGAATGACCTCCAAAAATTCTGAAATTTTACCAGGTTATAGTCAAGAACCTAAGGTAGAGTTTTCATGATGACATATAGGCCGTATTCGCTCTAGATAATTTATTATAGACGGTCGAAGCTCCTGTTCCTAGTACCGAACAGTCCAGTTTAGCTGTCTCCGAAAAATCGAGGTTTCGCATACTTATCTTTCTTCGTTTCCTATGAAATTTTGATATGTTTTGCCTTAAGATGTCCCCTACAACTTTCATTAAGGAATATAAGTGATATTCTCAAAGAATAGTCACCATATAGTCTACGAAGTCTCGGGAGTCCAGTACCGTACTTCCAGATCTGTCGTCTTCAAAAGAAAATCGTTTCACTAGGCTAAACTTGCTCGTTTTACCTCAAATTTGAGTATGTTAGTCTTTAGAATGTTATCTACAACTTTCATGCAGAATTTGAAGTGAGATTGTCGGTAAAAAGTGACATGCAACACACAAAACCACCAAGAGGTCGACAAAACAGTTCCAGATCTAGCGTTTTCGTAGAGGAAGGGTTTCACCCCTTAAAACTCAACCATTTTTTCTCCAATTTTATTATGTTATAATTTGAGATGTTCTCTACAAATTTCATGAAGAAGTAAAAGTCTAAATACAACTCAAAACCCACATGCAAGCCTCTACAAAATTCTGGGTCAGGCGGCACACTCAAAAACAGAACACATTTTCAAGAACAACACACTCAAGCTTCGGTTTCTCACACCCTAAACATCCGAGATTCACCACCATTCAAACACACAAGCAAGACACAACATGCAAGAGCAGAATATAGATCCCAACTTGCCTTTGTACTGAGCAAACAACGGCACATGGATGGCGACAAGCGACGGACACACGGCGACGGGCGACGGACGAGCGGACGGGCAGCTCTTCCTCGCGCAATCTCTTCTTCCTTTCTCTCGGTGCCTCACTCTCTTGGTGCCTCGCTCTCTCTCTCTCTCCTTCTCACCTTGGACGAAGCCCTCTCTCTCTCTCTCTCTTTTCTGGCTTAAACCGGCCTCCATCCCCCTAATGTTCTTCCCTTCCATCATTAGCAATGATTACTAATTGCATGGCCTACACTTGGAAGCTAGGAGGAGACACATGGCCTTCTTCATGCAAGATGGGCCTCCATCTCTCTCGGCTGGGCTTGGGCCAGCAAATGGGCCGTCGACAGCTCCTCTTCTTGGGCTTCGCGGCTAGGCCCAAATGGCCGAATATGAGGTGAGGTCATGGGCTGGTTTTAAGCAAATACTTTGGCCCATATCTCATCCTATTAATTTACCTAATCCTTAATTATATAAACTCCTAATTGAAATTCATAAATCACAAAAATTTGTGACCTATCTTAATAAATTCCAAATCCATAATCCTTCATGGCCAAAATAGAAATTTTTATCAAATAATTATTCACCATAGGCTTGGCCAAAGTCTTAATGCAAGACATTAATTTGAGCACCCGTAATGACTAGTAAGGAATTTTAGGATGCCACAAATATAAATCAATTAGAAATCAGAGATAGGTAGATTCGACTGAGATGAGTGGTTAAACGTGGGTGATCCCACTAAATTGCAAAATTCTCATCGACCGGCCCTAGGCTAATTCTTCTGTCGTTTTGGTACCCTGTGTCTGTATTTGAATCTTCGAGATTTTCACGACAATTGAGAGTCGCCAATGTGTTGAGTGGGTTCATTGTGGCTCAAAGAAAATCGACCAAGGGTCATTTGCACTAAAAATCTTTGAAAGCTACCCGATAGCCTAAGTTACGCTAAAAACGCGCCAAAATGGAATTTAACCGCGAATTCAAGTCCGATTTTAGAAATTTAAGATTCTGTCATATCACAATAAATTCTAGAAACGTCGACTCAGTCTTAGAAGAATTTTCAGAGATTCGGAGATTTTTACGAGAAATCGATCCGGACGTTGGGGAAAATTAACAGAAATTCAGATAGGCCAAATTAAAGGAAATTTGGATTTCCAAGCCGAGCCTTTGAGTGTCAAGGACTTACAAAAAATTGTACGGGATTTTTCTTCATCGAGATTGGACCTCAATTGGAGAAATTAAGTGAAGAAATTGAAGTTAAATTGGTGAAATTCGGAGCTATGAAAGGAGGCTGCATTTTTGGCATTAAAAGTGGATTATTTGTGATTAATTGAGCAAGAAAGAATTATAGGGAACATTAGAGATATACATGAAGCTTAGGGGGACCAAGTGTTGGAAAAAATTCCTTGAGTGTTTTGAAGTTGACAAAACGTTTCCATCAGTCTAGTTTGAAGACTTGCAGACTCTTCTATCAAAGTTTGAAGACCTCCGAACTGCAAGACTCAAGACTCAAAGTCTATCCTCATTGACAGTTTCTAGACCGTCGAAGAAGGCTTATCTAGAACTGGATGTTTTGTTAAGGATTTGACTTTATCGATTGGAGAAGATTTCTTGGCTGGATATAGCATGTCGGGAACCATTATTCAAATCTAGATAGATTCAGGGATTTTGGATCCGTTGATTGGCGAAATATACTTGGAAAGTTCTACTTATGGAAACCAAGATCCCGATTGTATGAGCGAGCAGGATTGATGGGCTATCATCATGTTCCTTAAATAGCTCGAAAGATCTTCCTAATTGATTATGTCCAACGGGTAGATTGGAAGAATTCATTTGGTAAGTGCCAACGGGTATGATGGCATAAAGGAGTATATAAGGAAGACGTTCCAGTTGTTCGAGAGAGTGCAGGATAGAAGAATTCCAAAGTCTGAAGCTCCTTGTTCTTAGTCAATTAAACTGTTGAGCGAAATCTTGCATGCAAAAGAGAGTCTATATCTTTGAGAGACCTTGAGGAAGTGTAGTAGAGTCTCTACACTGTGGAATCAAGGTAGAGCTTTTTTGTAACAACTCTTTTGTTCATAGTGAAATCCAGCCGGTGGGCTGTCAGTGCGGAAGAGTGGACGTAGGCTTGGATTAAGCCGAACCATTATAATCTTTGTGTTCATTTTCTCTTCTCTACGCTCTTTTACCTTGATCGTAACTTGTTTTGTCTACAAAAGACGAATTTCCTTTTCATAATCTATTGTTGATTAGTACTGCACATATCTCGCAAATTTGTTTCTGCACCTATTCACCCCCTCTTGGTGCTCATACTAGCTTTCACAATTGGTATCAGAGCTTGTGTACTCACTTAAGTTGAAGTGTTTTACTTCAGAGTTAAAGATCCATGGCTAGTATGTTGGCTCCAAGACTGGTCGAAGGGCAAAGCAATACCAGACCGCCTTACTTTGATGGAAAGGAATACAACATATGGAAAAACAAGATGAAGGCATTCCTAAGATCAAAGGATCCTCTGGAATGGGACGTGGTAGACAAAGGAATCATTCCTAAAGCTGCATCTGTCTCAGAGAGAGGAAAATATGCTGTTGAGTCTAGTGAAATGACTCAAGAAGAGATAACCAAGAGACAAGCTCTTGATGCAAAAGCAATTTATTCTTTATATTGTGCATTATCACCTACTGAATATAACATAATATCTTCTTGTGTTACAGCTAAAGAAGTCTGGGATAGATTACACATCACCTATGAAGGAACTAATCGAGTGAAAGAAACCAGAATCAACATTCTGCTCGATCAATACGAAGCATTCAAAATGAAATCAGGAGAATCTATCACTGACATGTTTAGCCGTTTTACATAAATCGTGAATGGTCTTGAAAATCAAGGTCAACCAATTTATGATCCCATGAAAGTAAACAAGCTACTGCGTGGACTCTCCAAGGATTAGAATCACATAAAGACCTCAATAAGGGAGACACAAAGAATTATGCCACTTTATGTTGATGAATTGGTTGGGACTCTTCAGTCTTATGAAGTGGAGCGAATCAACGAAGATGAAGATCCCAAAGGTAAGAAATCCATGGTATTAAAATCTAATGATGATTATGATGTCACAGATTCTGAAGAGGATATGGATGATAAAGAGCTTGCTCTCATGATAAAAAGATTCAGAAAGCTAAACAGAAAGGGGAGAAGATTCAATCCAAAGAAACAAAATTTCAAAAGCAACGGACTAAGTCTGTTGAGGATGATGAAACCAATAGAGATGTAGTCTGCTTTGAATGTAAGAAAAAGGGACACATCAAACCCAACTGTCCCCTTCTGAGGAAAAAGAAAGGAAAAATTGAGAAATATCGAAAGGCACTTAAAGCAGAAACTTGGAGTGATACATAATGTGAAGAAAGTGATGATGATTATGCCAACATTTGTCTCATGGCACAATCAGACTCAGATTCAGACTCCAAGATAGACTCAAATTCAGACAGTGAAATCGAGGTAAGTAACTTGAAAATCCCTACTAAAGTCTCTAGATACATTTATGAATTGTGTCTTAGTCTCAAAACTTCTCTTAAAATGATTTCCGAACTCAAAAGAGAAAATTCTGCTCTAAAGCAACAGGAAAATGTTTGGAAAAAAAAAAGGTCAAAAGTCTAGACAAAAGTGTTACTAGTTTAAAAGAAAATGCAGACAATCTTTCAATAGAAAATGCATTCTTGAAAAATGACATCTCAAATATTTCTAAAAAATTTTCTATAGGATCTAAGAAACTTGAGAAAATTCTTTCAGCACAAAGACCTTACTTCAATAAATCTAGTTTGGGAATGACTGCAGAAACCATTCATGTAATTGATTTTCCTAAAGTAAATGAAAGAATTAAGCAAAGACCTACAAGAGATGCTTACAAAAATCATTTCCAATTTTTTTTTTGTAAAACCAAGAGGTCGCAATGCTCTAAGATGTTCCAAGTGCAATAGCTCGAGACCATTTTGAGAAAGAATGTCCTATGGTTTGGAAACCTGTTAAAAAAGTATGGGCAAAAACCGTAAATCATACTAACACCAATAGACCCAAGAAAATATGGGTATCAAAGAAAGTTTGAATCTCTTTTTTAAATGCAAGTTACTATCAAGAAAAAGATTAAATGGTACCTGGATAGTGGATGCTCAAGGCATATGACAGGAGATTCAAATTGCTTCATAAAATTTGTTCAAGTTAATGGTGGAAAAGTTTCATTTGAAGGGAACAGCAAAGGAAGAATTGTGGGATTCAGAATTGTAAAGATTGGAAGCCTCATGATCAATAATGTTTCCTTAGTGGAAGGACTCAACTACAATTTGCTAAGTATCAGTCAGCCATGCAACACCGGTTTCAAAATCAATTTTCAAGAAGGAATCTGTTCAGGAACCAGTGAAGACTCCTCTCAGTCTTTCACGGGTCGAAGACATGGAAATATCTACCTCTTGTATGTCAAACCAGATGAAACCCAATGTATAATCTCAATTCAAGAAGAAGCAAACTTATGGCACAGAAAACTTGGGCACATCAACATGAAGCAAATAGCCAAAATTTCAGTAAAGAAGCTTGTTCGTGGTTTACCCAATTTGTCATACCAAAAGTCTGATCTATGCACACCATGCGTGTTGGGAAAACAGGTAAGAAACTCATTTAAACCAATAAATCAATTTTCCACTAATAGCGTACTGCAGCTTCTGCATATGGATCTTTTTGGACCAACCAGAACTCAAAGCATTGGAGGTAAGAAATACTGTTTAGTGATTGTGGATGATTATTCAAGATTCACTTGAGTAAATTTCCTGGTAAGTAAGTCTGAAACCTTTTCTTACTTTAAAAAGTTTGCTAAAAAGGTCCAAAGTGAGAAAGGGTATGTTATTTCAAGTATACGGACATACCATGGAGGTGAATTTGAAAATCAAGATTTTACAAAATTATGTGATGAATCTGGTTTTCAGCATGTGTTCTCTTCTCCACACACTCCAGAGCAGAATGGAGTTGTGGAAAGGAAGAATAGATCTTTGCTAGAAATGGCTAGAACTCTTTTAATTGAAAGTAACATCTCTTCACGTTTTTTGGCTGAAGAAGTTTCTACAGCATGTTATATCATTAATAGAGTTTTTCTAAGGCCTATTATGGAGAAAACTCCCTACGAGTTATTCAAAGGAAAGAAGCCTATTGTTTCATATTTTCACGTGTTTGGATGTAAATGTTTTATATTGAAAAATGCAAATGATCGAATTGGTAAGTTTGAAGAAAAATCAGACGAAGGCATCTTCCTTGGATATTCAACCACCAAAGAAAGCTACGAGTATACAACAAAAAGACTCAATCTGTGGAGGAATCAATGAATGTCAAATTTCAAGACTTTATGCAAAATGAATCAATTCAGACTCAACTAGAAGAATCTGAACCTGCTCCAGCCTCTACAAAGTCTAAATCTCTAGAAGCAGCTCAGACTTCAGAAGACCAGCAACAAATGATTGTCGAAGATTCAAATGAGAAAAATAATCAACAATCTGACAAATCAACCAGCAACTGGAAGCATAAATCCAGTCATCCCAAAGATCTCATTATTGGTGATATTAATGAAGGAATTCACACAAGATCCAAAAGGCGTGAAGAGTCTAGTGTTGTGGCTCTTATTTCTGAAATAGAACCCTAGAGCATAGAAGAAGCTTTAACTGATGAAAGCTGGATTGAAGCTATGCAAGAAGAACTCAGGCAATTCAGTATTAATGATGTCTGGGAATTGACTCCAAAACCGAAAGGTAAATCTATCATTGGAGCTAAATGGGTTTTTAGGAACAAGATGAACGAGAAAGGAAAGGTAGTAAGAAACAAAGCAAGACTCGTGGCCAAGGGATATATGCAAGAAGAAGGGATAGACTAAGATGAGACTTACGCGCCAGTAGCGAGGTTAGAAGCAATTAGATTATTACTTGCTTTTACTTGTTATAAGAATTTCAGGTTATTCCAAATGGACGTCAAAAGTGCTTTCCTAAATGGATTTATCCAAGAGGAAGTCTATGTGGAACAATTACCCGGTTTTGAAGACCCAAGGAAACCGGACTCTGTATTCAGACTGAAAAAGGCTCTATATGGTTTAAAGCAAGCACCTCGAGCTTGGTACGACAAACTAAGTAAGTTTTTAATTCAAAATGGCTTTGTCAAAGGTAAAGTAGATACCACATTGTTTATCAAAAGAGAAAGCAAAAGTTTTCTACTTGTTCAAATATATGTTGATGATATTATATTTAGATCTTCTAATGAAAGTCTCAGGCAAGAAATTCTCTAAGTCTATGCGGGATGAATTTGAAATGAGCATGATGGGTGAACTAACCTTCTTTCTCGGGCTTCAAGTGAAACAACTGGAGGAAGTAACTTTTATTCATCAAGAAAAATATGCCAATGATCTTGTCAAAAAGTTTGGGCTGGAAAATTGCAAAAAGACTGATATACCAATGTCAAGTTCCTTGAAGCTGGACAAAGATGAAGCAGGAAAGAAAGTTGACTAGAAACTATACAGGAGTATCATTGGTTCACTTCTTTATCTTACTGCTTCTAGACCTGACATTTTGTTTAGTGTTTGCATTTGTGCTAGATTTCAATCAGACCCTAAAGAATCTCATTTTAGTGCTGCAAAGCGTATTATCAAATACATTGCCTCAACTTCAAACTCTGGTCTTTGGTATCCTAAAAAAGGAGACTTTACTCTTCTTGGATACTCAGACGCAGACCTAGCCGGATGTAGAGTTGATAGAAAGAGCACCTCAGACACCTGTCAACTACTTGGAAGCAGTACAGTGTCTTGGTTTTCAAGGAAGCAAAGTACAGTAGCTCTTTCCACAGCAGAAGCAGAGTATGTAACTCTTGGAAGTTGTTGTTCACAAATACTGTGGATAAAACAACAGTGAAGAGACTTTGGAATCGAAGATTCATGCACTGAAATCAAATGTGACAACACCAGCGCAATCAATCTCACCAAGAATCCAATTCTTCACTCAAGAGCAAAACATATAGAGATTCGACATCACTTCATTAGAGATCATGTTCAAAATGGAGAAGTTTCGATTCAGTTTATTGACTCAAAGAATCAACTAGCGGATATATTTACAAAGCCTTTGGAGAAAAATCAATTTGAAGTTATTCGTTTCAGACTCAATATCTTAAAGTCTGAGGAAGTTCAAACCCAATACTAAAAGTCTAAAGACACTCAAACTCAGACGATCAAGATTTTTAACTGTAAGTTATTTTTTTTATCTCTTAAATCAAATCTCGAAAAGGTACGATCATCTATCCGTAATTGATTGTTGCTATTTTCAATTTCCGTGATTATTGCAATCTCTCCTTTTCGAAAAAGAAGTTATTTTTTAAAATGACAGTTATCTAATTTTTGAAAAGGCAATTATTTTTAAAAGGCATCTTTATATTTCTTTTTAAGACGTTCCGTATGCCTCTCTTTGACTGTCTTATATACTGTTGGTTCCTCTTCGTTTTACTCACAAAAACCCTAAGAGAACGCAGATCGTTCACTTTTGTCATCTTCACTTGTTTAATCTTCGAAAAGTTGTCATCTTTCTTCGAAAACAAGCTTGGAATTTCTCAAAGACTGTGAAAGATGTCTTCCCAAAGAAAGTCTTCAAGGCTTGCGAACAGGGGACCACAGCAAATGCATGAGGGGCCTATGCACTTTGATCTCACCGAGGAAGAAGAATCTCCTAGACAGCGGCAGAGCCCACAACATTCTCAACAGCGTCCATATTCTCCTTCTAGACCTTAGAATATTGCACATTAAGAAGAGGAAGAAATCATCGAAGACGCAGAACCCGTAAGAACTCTTAAGCCTGGCTTTACTTATAAACTTTACCGTGCTTTGAAGAGGGGTGGTACTCCTTTGAATTACAATGACGAATTTTTGAAAGAAAAAGGGTATCGAAATGAAACTTATTTTTTACGCACAATGGAACGATTGGGAATTGCCCCTACTGGGTCGGCGGAAGAGGCATTGGCAAATATCCCAAGCGATCCACGTGTTGGAGGGCTGAGTCAGCCTGATGGGAATGACGATGATAGGATGTACAATCAGTTTAAACTGAGAATGGGTGTTGCAGCAAAAATCCGAAGTAAAAGGACAGACTTGTTTCGATCAGATGACCACAAGCAACTATACTCTAAGTTGCTAAAGCGTGGGGTGATAAACCCTAGAAGTGTGGATTTTGATTTTCTTGACTCTGTGAATGTCAATCTGTGGAAAAATTCAGTCTTCTTCAACTCGAACAGTTTTGTTTTGAATCTACAAAAGCTTATGTTGAACTTACTGCTTATTTCTTTTCGAATCTCAATTTCTTGGATGCGAATAGGTTCTCTTTTAGTATTCGAGATCAGGACTATGTGGTTGACATGAATACATTGGCTGATGTGATTGGATTTGAAAGAGAGAAATATCAACCTATCAGTGTATCTATTGCTCGTGCAATATTGGAACTTGTTCAGGATAGAAGGACAGAAGGTAAAATTCTTATTTGAGGATGAAAGCGACCAACATTTTGCTTCACAAAATTGTGATTAACTGCCTCAGACCAAAATTAACTTCAAAAACCGATGTTTCAAACTTGGAGGCAAAGTTGATGTATGCCATCAATGTTGATAAAAAATTCTCTCTTCCACACACTATTATGTTCCACATGTACAGGGCAGTGGTGAAAGACAAGGGTCAACTTCCATACGCAGCTCTTGTGACCAAATTATTCAGACATTTGAACGTTCAGCCTCCCTGGATTCTCTGTGTTCGAACGTGTGATCAAATGGTGGTGGGATTGAAAATGGTTTCTAAAATGCGTCTGAAGGAACTCAACAAGGCGTTGGAGCAATTCAAGGAGAAAACCCCTGTCAAGAATCATCAAATCTCTTCGGCCGCAAAAAGAAAATGGAAGGAGCCCATGGTTGCTCCATCCAAGAAAAAAAAAGCTCTCATCATTGAGGATGAAGAAGACGAGGATGATATCACCATTTCTGCAATGGCATTGAAGAACTTGAGACGTTTTGTTCCAGAATCAACAGAGAGACAAGAAAAAGACATGGATGAGACAGAACTGAATACTGGAGAAAGAGAAGATTTGGAAGCAGATGAGAGAGATGCAGAGGAGGAAAGAATTGAAGAAAAAAAAGAAGAAGAAGAGGAGAGAGGAGATCAAGCGGAAGCAGAGCATGAAGAACACTCTTCTCCACCTGAAGGCACGGAAACAGGGGGAGATCCTGAGAAAAGAGGAACGTCCTCATTCCCTACCACCAGTAAAGGAGTAAGCCGCTCTCCAGCAGATCCAGATGACATCTATGCCTCTCAATTTCCTGAGGAGGGTCATGATGTTTCATCACCCAATCTGCGCAACCATGTTGATTTACCATCATCTGCCTATACACCGTCTGATAGTGCAGAAGCCAGTACTCAGACTGATAATTCAGCAAATTTTCACAAAATTCTTGATGTTCTCTTAGAGATGTGGGGTCAAATATATGCTGGGATACGAAGTACAGAACTTGCAAAATGCAGGTCAAACCTCTTCAGTTTCTTTGCATGATCAAATCCAAGCCCTTGCTCTTCAAGTTCAAGCAAATGCTAAGGGTGAAGATGTGGCTCAACTGAAGGAGGACTTGAAAAAGCTTGAAGGCATTGTCCAGTCAATGGGAGATTTCCAACTTGTCCGTGTTCCCAAGCAATCTTAATTCCATTCTCTTTTCATCTCTACATTTTTAATGCTGACAAAAAGGGGGAGAGATGTGGTGCAGATTTGATTTGAACTTTGAACTTTTGAACTCTTGACTTTTGTGATGTCTTGACTTGACTTTTGTGTTTGGCTGTTTGGATTTGGACTGGATTTGGGTTTGACTGTTTGAACATTTGTTTATCTTAAGTACTATTGATATCTCATGGCTTTGTTCATCTACAAGACTAACCTACTTTCTGTGGATGCAGATTCTAGTGTTATTACTAAGCCATTTATCTTTGTGAGATATCCATATTTGCTTGAGTAATGTTTTGTAGGTCAAAGTTATCCAAATCTGCAGGAAAGTTTTGTCACCATCAAAAAGGGGGAGATTGTTGGAGAAAACTTCCTTAAGTGTTTTGAAGTTGACAAAACGTTTCCATCAGTCTAGTCTGAAGACTTGCAGACTCTTCTATCAAAGTCTGAAGACCTCCGGACTGCTAGACTCAAGACTCAAAGTCTATCCTCATTGACAGTTTCTAGATCGTCGAAGAAGGCTTATCCAGAACTGGATATTTTGTTAAGGATTTGACTTTATCGACTGGAGAAGATCTCTTGGCTAGATATAGCATGTCGGAAACCATTATTCAAATCTAGATAGATTCAGGGATTTTGGATCCGTTGATTGGCGAAGTATACTTGGAAAGTTCTACTTATGGAAACCAAGCTCCTGATTGTATGGGCGAGCTGGATTGATGGGCTATCATCATGTTCGTTAAATAGCTTGAAAGATCTTCCTAATTGATTATGTCCAACGGGTAGATTGGAAGAATTCCTTTGGTAAGTGCCAACGGGTATGATGGCATAAATGAGTATATAAGGAAGACGTTCCAGTTGTTCGAGAGAGTGCGCGATGGAAGAATTCCAAAGTCTGAAGCTCCTTGTTCTTAGTCAAATAAACTGTTGAGCGAAATCTTGTACGCAAAAGAGAGTCTATATCTTTAAGAGACCTTGAGGAAGTGTAGTAGAGTCTCTACACTGTGGAATCAAGGCAGAGCTTTTCTGTAACAACTCTTTTGTTCATAGTGAAATCCAGCCGGTGGGCTGTCAGTGCGGAAGAGTGGACGTAGGCTTGGATTAAGCCGAACCACTATAATTTATGTGTTCATTTTCTCTTCTCTACGCTCTTTTACCTTGATCGTAACTTGTTTTGTCTACAAGAGACGGATTTCCTTTTCATAATATATTGTTGATTAGTACTGCACATATCTCGCAAAATTGTTTCTGCACCTATTCACCCCCTCTAGGTCCTCATACTAGCTTTCACACCAAGCATTTATGATTTAGGATATTTTATCTTGACTTTCGCTTCCCTTCCATCCAAGCTTCTTGATCACGCCAAACAACCGGTTCTCTTCCTCCCTCGTGCCTTCTACTTCTCCATTTTTCATTTGCTCCTTCGGCCGTTGCTTTTTCTTTCATTTCGTTCGAGCGAAGTCCCTTCCACCACCCACGTGCTGCTGCTCCATCTTCAGTTATTTCCTCAACCGAAGCTAAGCCCACACCCCACCGAGAATTCTTGACTTGCCCATCATCTCCACGTTCTCGCTTCATCTCTCTGCCACCGAGCTCTTTCCCCCCATCATCATCACCAACCCATCATCCCCATTCCACCGTAAACCCACAAACTTTTCCCCAAGCTCACGCCCACATCATCATCCCTCATCTTCATCATCCATCATCCGCCCCATCTCTACTCACCGAATCACCCACGCATTTGACGCTGCCACGTTCGGTCAACCAGCGAGCTCCCCACGCTGACTTCGACACCCCAAATCGAAGCCCACCATCTGCTGCCTCCTCTGCCATCTCCACCGAATCCAATTCTTCCCCAAGTTTCGCTCACGCTACCACGTTCACAGGCAGCGAAGAAGCCCAGCTCGAGGCTGCTTCTTCGTAGCTTAACCTCCGCACGACCCAGCTCATTTGAAGCCGTGAGCTTCAGCTGCAGCGGTCCACGAAAGTTTCTTGTTCAGCCCACACGAATTTGTTGAGCCCATCTTCAGCAACTCAGCCAGCCCAACTTCAGCCCAAGCAAAATTCAGTTCAAGTGAATATTTCATAGCCCAAGCCCAGTGGATTTCAGGCCCAGTTTTGAAACCCAAGAAGTTTCAGCAGTTCAGCCCGCAAAGCAAGTTCGATCCAAGCCCAGCTTTTTCTGTGGGCCTGCAAAGCCTTTGGGCCAGGTCCATGTGCCCGTCAATGTCGCCGAAAACCCAAGATTCGGCCACCATCACGGTGATCCGGTCTCCACTTTTAATCAAGTGAGTTTTGCTCACTAATCCCTTATTAGTCGGTTAATGATGCTTAGAGGTTGATTAGATTTAATTAAGTGCAATTAGGTGAATAGATTAGAATAGAGCAATTAGTTTAGAGCATTATCAATGCATGTTAGGCAAATGGTTAGTGATATTAGCAAAGAGACTTGTGCCGTTATTTATTGAACAAGTCTTGAAAATTTTCCGGGTCCGTATCGGCTTCCAATTAGGCATTACGGGCCTAAATTGGATTTATTGCATTATTTAATATTTTCCATAATTATTTAATTATTTATTTGTTTTCTGAAAATTAGATTGGGATAGCCGACGACCGGAATTTTATGCTGATCATGATGATGTGATCTATTTATTTAATTGAGCTCTAATTTTGTGCTGATTGTGCATGATTTGTATTTTTGGAATTTATTCTTAAATTCATTTAATTTCAGTAATTAATTGGAAAATAATCGGGCGTCGGTTGATAGCGCCAAAAATATTTTTGTGGACTATTAAAATGATGGGATTTATGGAAATGAAATTATTGTATTTTGGCTAAGGCCGATCGTGTACCCACACACAATATTTTTATCGGGAATGATAAAAATGGTGATTTGATTAAATGATCAATTTTCAGCATGCTATAAAAGTATGGCTGGTAGCTTCTGATGAGCTATAGTATACTATATTGATAATTGCAGCAACTTCTGGTGAGCATAAATAGTATACTATATGAGTATAATTGTGGCAGTTTCTGATGAGCATATATGATATACTATATCTGAAATTGAGGTAGCTTCTGGCGAGCATAAATCTATAGTATATTATCTCAGTAATTGAGGCAGCTTCTGGTGAGCTATATTACCTATTATCGGCTTATAATAAGCAGTCCTGGGTATAATCGGACTTATAGGTAGTATTGATTGAAACGGCCGGGGAATGGTCATTGTTGACATGTAATTTGACTTGGTTGATTGATCGATAATTCGATCTGATTGATGTGATTGGCGTATATTTGAAATATACTGACTTGCAAAGTGGAACTGAGGTGAAGGTAAGTCATCTAACCTGTGTTGTGCTTAGGCAACCCTTTAGGCGTATTGGCTTCCTAATCCAGTCTTAGGGGGTAGAACTTGCTAAGACGTTGTCTCACTGGTTATTAAATAACCATTTTCAGGTCCTTAGATGGCATTGGTGAAGGACCGGAGGCCCAAAGTGTAGAAGGTGAAGCCTGAAGAATTGACGATCCTATTGGGCTAGTTAGTTATAGGACAATTCTCTTTTAATGGAAGTTGATTCCTTTTTGCAGACTTCATTTTAGGAACTTATGGTTTAGAACCTGACTCAACAAGTCGACTTGTATATATTTGCACTATGATTTGCAATATATATAAGTTTGGTTGTTTTTAGAGTTGAAATTTGAAATCTTACTTTTCTATCCCATTGCTTTATTGTTTGGGGATTTTATATGCTTCCGCATGCATATTAAAATGAAAGGGTCGGTGATGTGTCATGTGACGTCTCTATTTAATCAACCAAGGTGAGGGATGGGTGCGTGCCCGAGGATCGGGGCGTGACAATACTTGTGTTGTAATAAAGGTGAATTGCTTCCACATTTCTAGATTGAAAAGATGCCAAAACCCAATTCGTTCAACCAAAAAACTTGCCGGATGACTTCTACGTTAAAAAAGAGATTTTGTGGAAAATCTTCACCTTTTGGAAAGGGAGAAAAGGAACATTATTATACCAAATTTTTTTTAATACCAAAAAGTTAGCTGATTTATGATAATGATTTGATCTTTGTGTTCAAATTGACAGAGTAAATAAATATCATTAAACTATCATTAAGCAAGGGTTTTATTCATTTTTCTAGAGGTCATCCGGAGAAGAAGGGTCATTGTTAATGTGGGACACCAATTTGTCCTTTATGTGGACTCTTTAGTTTTGCCATTTATTAATTGGTAAAAGCCATAAAAAAAAATCCTAACTTTGTATGTCGTGATACATTTACCCTAAACGATTTTTGTGACATTAAAAACCCTAAACTTATGTGATGTATAAGGTGTGACACATTTACCACAAATTTTTTCCTGTCACATCAAAAATCACAAATTTGTGTCCGTGTGACATTTTTACTCGATAAATTTGGTGCCCCATAAGGGGTTTTTTGTACTACAAAAAAAAATGTTTGGGATAAATGTGTCACATAGATATAAGTTTAAGGTTTTAGTGTCATAGAAAATAGTTTTGGGTAAATGAGTCATAATGGTACAATTTAGGATTTTTGATGTTACAAAAAAATAGTTTATGGTAAATATGTCACAAGGGTACACGTTAAGGGTTTTTGGTGTCACAGAAGATAATTTAGAGTATATGTCTCATAGTAGGTAAAATTTGAGGGTTTTTTGTGAATTTTTCCCTTTATTTTATATAATCCTCACCTTGTTCTTTGTTATTACCATGAATATTGCTTTTATCCCCTAAACTTTTTAAAGTGTTTTCTATTTGACAATGCAATGTTAAATATTAATTTAATATGCAGCTACATGGTAGACTATAAACGGAAAATAAGCATATTCAATAAGTATTGGGCAATGCAAATATACCTCCATAGGACACTCCTTTTTTCTAGTTAACTTACTGAATACCCTTCTCTCTCTCTCTCTCTAAAATTGTTTCTATTTTATCAAGCTACACAAAATTAACTTTATTTTTATCATCTCTCTCATCAGTTTCACAATAAAAATGCTCCATTATACCTAATAAAAAATCATTTGATCATACATCGTATTATAACTTTGCCTAAAGAATGTTGCCAACTTTAATTTATGGTATTATATTTCAATTACAAGATATTCTATTTGTGACAGCTTATGAAGATAATTAATTTTCAATTTATGTCTTTTTAAAAGTTAAGACAAAAGAACACGCTGAAATTTGCCGTTAAATGAATTGTAATTTACGAGTTTTCCAGTTGTGAAGTGAGTTGTTAGAGATACGACGTTGTTGTTCACCAGGCCAAACGGTCTCACAATAGTCTCATAAAGACCATATCAAGTACGAAAAACTGTCTTCAGTATAACCTCCTTCCTGGTTCTCAACTGACGGCATCCTGTTCTCAAGTTGATCCTTGAAAGTATCGACACTTTTTGTAACTGGTCACATAATTCGTCGATCTTCGGCAATGAACATTTGTTCTTACTCGTCACCTAATTGAATTAATGATGGTCGATGCATAATTGCAACGAACCCTCTTTCTTTCTCTCACAAACAAAACTGATGTTTCCCCAAAGTAGTACACTAACATGTATGAATTCTTTATTCATCAATTCTCGCATCTATGTCATCAGTTCTTCCAATTCAGACAACAATGTCTATAAATTCTCGACTTACTAAAATGTTCTCCATCTTCAGTTCTTCAATCTGTCTTATCTTATGACAACTGCCAAGTAACCTTGACAACCTCCATCTAACAAATGATTTGCCTTTAACCGATGAGATTAATGAAATCGAAGATTCTTTTCGACAACTAATAAACTCGACACTTTCAAGTGCTAATGGACTAAGCTGGATTACTACATGACCAAATTCGATACCACAAGATGCTCCATGAGCCCACTCTACTCATGTGGCGTCAAAGTTACACCTTATCAACTAGTCAAGCACTACTATTACTAGTGATTCCCCTATTTTTCACTTTATTTCAACAAATTGAAATTCCACAAACTTAGTCCAAATCTCTGCTGCGCTACTCTGATAAATTTTTCTCAAGCATATTCTTCCTTTGATTGGTGCAGGGTTGGTTCCATTCCTGTCCTTTTCGCTATCCTAGTAACGTCCTAACTGAGGTAGCGGTGTCTATTCTTTCTTGGACTTTCATTGATTGTCCCTCACCTGATGGCCGTGCTGGTCACAATCTCAGCATGCTCCAGCCATACCCGGACATTGATTTTATCCATGCTTCCTTCTACAAATTCGACATTTATCTAATGAGTCTTCTATTTCCTTTTAGGTGCCAGCATACACTCTTTCTTGTACTAGAGACCTATTCCAAAAACTCCACGGTGCGTTCTAAGGCACACTCCTTCTGATTTGTCCCATCGGCCTTCTAGGACCACTCCTAACCAGGTAACCCTGTTGGCTACACCCCAAACAATTTCTTGTCCTAGGAAAGACATAAGACCGATCTCCGTTGTCACATCTGGAAACAACATGTTCCATTTGACTCGGTGCCAACCTGACTATCCCACCCTTCCTATTGAGTGGGATAGAATACTTTTCTTTCGACATCGGTCTTCTCCCTGACCGATTTCCATTTCTACCTGTATTGAATCTTGACTTAGATACTAAAATATGATCCCTGACCACCAATCCAGGTTGGACCTCAACAAATGCGGCAACAACAGCTGCTCGGTCCAGAGCCTATTGACTCAACCAGTTCCCAAGGAACACTAGCGCCTGAACGATCCCGTCGAACCTAGGATTGATCGGTGCTTCTATATTAGTATCGACCTGCAGCAGTACTCTTACACTCACGCTGGTCTGAGCCTGCGCTTTGTCACAACCATCTTGGGCACCGATCCTTATCGGTGTTCTACGCCAAGTCACAGAGGATGTTGTCCTCTTACTAGGAGTCCTCAACTCCAGATCACTCATACTACAGGTTCATATAGACACCTGTTTTCTAATTCTAATACCATATTAGAATTTGAGTGATCCACACCACAAACAAGTCTACCAATCAGCTACCACAGACATGCACCGGCATGAATTTAATGCTCATTCCTACCACTATCCCATGAACCATCGCACCTTCTCACTCCAATCTTGAATCTCGCTCTAATACCACTTAATCAAGATGTCACGCCCCGATCCTCGGGCACATGCCCATCCCTCACCTTGGTCGATTTTAGAATGCAATATCCCAGGACGTATCGCCGACCCTTTCATTTTCATATGCACATGCGGAAGCAATTATAAATCCCCAGACAATAAAGCATTGGGATAGAACAGTAGGACTAAATTTCAAACCCTTAAAAACTTTCACTCTTATATACATTGCAAACCAGTGCACATATATATACAAGGTGAACAATTAAGTCCAATTCACATTAAGCCAGTTTAAAAACAATGTCTATAAGCAGAAGTGGGGTTCTGCAAGCTACGGGTCCCCATCCTCCTCTTCATCATCCTCCGCACTCCAACTGGAGCCTTCAGCAGACTGCACCAGACTTTCGAGATCTTCAAAATCCAAGTCCGTTGCATCTAGGGACCTAAAATGGTTATTCAATAACCAATGAGACAACATCTTAGCAAGTTCTACCCCCTAAGACCCGATTAGTAAACCAATACACCTTAGGGCTGCCTATGCACAACACGAGTCAAAAGGCTTACCTTGGCCTCAGATTCCACCTTGCATATTAGCACAGTTCAAATAGGCACCCAATCATTGTTTCACGAGATCGATATCTCGATCAATCGACCTAGTCGATTACATGTCAAACAGACCATTCTTGGTCATTTCAATCAATACTGTTCATTCTCTAAAATAACCCATCGGGTTACCAAGCCACTATTTTTAAACAATTCAATCTCTGAAATGACATTATAAGTCACCAAGTATATTCATCATAACATCCATTCTGCAAAATTACATATTGAGTCACCAAGCCGTTATGGCATGCCGCCCATTCTACAAAATGACCTATAGGGTCACCGAGCCGGTATTGCATACCGTCCATTCTACCAAATGACATATAGTGTCACCGAGCCGATATTGTGTAACATGATACTTCGAACGTACAATCAATTTGTCCTTTTAGTCATTTCTGACAAAAGCATACATGCATGGGCACACGGTTGGACTTAGCCAAAACATAATATTTTTCCTTTCCATAACTCTCACATTTTCTTTAGTCCACTCAAATCCTTTTGGCATTATCAACCGATGCCTGGTTATTTTTCAATTAATAACCAAATATTATTCAATTAAAGAATAATTCCCAATTTCACAAATAAATTGAATTCAACACAAAATAAAGCTCAATTAAATAAATGGACTGCGCCACAACAATCAGCATAAAATTCCGGTCGACGACTATCCCGCCTAATTTTCGAAAAATAATTAATTAATAAATTAATTTCGAAAATTAATAAATAAATACTAAAAATCCAATTTAGACTCGTAATGCCTAAATTGAAGCCTGATAAGGGTCGAGAAAAATCTCGAGATGCATTCAATAAATACTAACACATGTCTATTAGCTAATTGCACAATTCAATTGCTTAACATGCATCACAATTATCTAATAATCACTAATATATTCTAATCTAACCACCTAATTGTACTTAATTAAATCTAATAAACCCTTAAGCATAATTAGCAAACTAAGAAAGCATTAGTGAGTAAAACTCACTTGATTAAAAGCGGAGACCGGATCACCGCAACGGCAGCGCGATGGTGGTCGAATCTCGGGTTTTCGGCGACATCAACGGGCACTTGGGCCGGGCCCAACACCTTGCAAGCCCACTGAAATTTCTGGACTTAGACTTGGGCTTGGGCCTGCTAAAAATGGACTGAACCAAGCGGGCTTCGCTTAACTGGGCTTCTGGAATTTTTGCGGGCTGATGGGCTGATCCACTAGGGTTGGACTGAGCTGAAATTGGGCTGAAATGGGCTTCGATTGGGCTGGACCCAAGGCTGAAAAACTGAACCGGGCTTGCTGAAATTCACGGGCTGTATTCGCTGGGCTTTGAAGGCTGAACTTTGTGAGCTGGGCCGAAGATGCTGGACTCGTGGACGGTGGGCTTGGCTTCACGCGGACTAAGGCAGCTGCTTCGTGGACGGCGACGCTGCTTCGCTGAGGTGTATTCGATGGAGGGCAGGGGTCAACGATGGAGCTTCTGTGGGTGTTGGTGTTGACCGGAGGAAGACAAAGATTGGTGGTGCTTCGGTGGAGTCTTCAAGCTATTGAAGTCCGCGGAAGTGTGGGCTTCTTCGGTGGGTTGTTGCGTGGCTTCGGGGAAATGGCCGCATGAAGATGGAAGGAAAGCAGCTGTCGGTAGAAAGAGAGAGCTCGGTGGATGCTGCTTCAGTGCTGCTGGACGCGTGGCCTTGGGGTTCGGTGGGCTTTTCCTTTTTGGTTTATCGTCTTCTGCTAAAATGACGGACTTGATGGAATGTTCAGATTTCGTCTCCATAGTCTTGCCCATCCTCAAGTAATCGATGAGGCACCAATTTGTTCAGTCTTCAGTCTTAGTCGGCATGGACTTCGTGGAATATGAGGTCCCGATTTGTCCTTCATATGGACCTTTCGGTTTTGTAATATATTTATCTTAGCATGCTAAATCATATGGCAGAAAATAAGTGGATGAAAAGCCATGCACAATAATTAGCAACAATATGCCACTTCATTTTTCTTACGAATTTATAAAAGAGTCTTAGCGTGTTTAATATATTAATAACAATATTCATTTATACTGTTCCACTTTTCACCCTATAATTTCTATTGTTTCATAGGCTTCAAAGCGTAGTGTACGTTCTTTGAAACCTCAGAGTACATACATAGAACTTCAAGAAAGATGACGTAATATTGAGGACCACATACAGTTCGGATAAGACGAAGTAATATTGAGGACCACAGAAAGTTCGGAAAAGTCTACAATACTTCCCTCAGTGGAATCAGTCAAAAGTTCGGATAAGTCTACCATGATGGTGGGAGAAATGAAAGCAAACCGAAGGAGAAAAGTGAAAGCAAGAGTGCGAAGGGGGAAGAAGGTTCGGGGGAGCTGGCGTGCAAGAGAAGTCTATGAGAGAGAGAGAGCAACAAAAGTCAATAGTTATCTCCATTTTCATCATGAATTGGTCCCCCAAAAGCCTACAAACATTTCCTCATGTCCCAATTACTATCTTGGAATAATTTCCCACGAATATCCCAATTTGATAGCAAATGTTGCACCCCCGAGCCTAGGTCCGAATTTATTTCAATTTGAGCTTCAACTTCTACTCAAATTTCCCAAATTGATGTCCAAATTTTCCAAGGAAATAGCCCATAAAATTTTCTACAAGTCCCCAACACCAAATAGCTCAGTTTGGGCCAAAATTCCTTCGATTCAGCCCGATTGAAATTCCATTAACCCCGAATCATCCGAATCGGTTTTCCGTAAAAATCCCAAGCTCGATGGAATTTTTCCGAAAGACAAGATGACGTCCTATAAATGAACTGTGACATGCTTGAACGTCCGATTTCCGAAACCGAATTCAATTTCGTAGTTAAAATCGATCGAACGCGATTTTAGTCCGATCCAACTTACCAGGTAGCTTTTAGCGATTTTACCGCGGTTATATCCCTTAACGGCTTCACCCAATAGATTGGTTAACTCATGAGTGATCAACTTAGAGAAAAAGGACCATAGGCGCGTTGATGAGGTGTCCATTTCATATATTCGGGACAGGTCAAAAATTCAGGATGTCACAACTCTTCCCCTCTTATAAAAATTTCTTCCTCGAAATTTAAACCATTGCAATTCTTCTTCAAAATGGTGGGGTATTGTCGTCTCATTGAGTCTTCACTTTCCCATGTAATTTATTCTGACATGTGGTATTGTCGGACTACTTTGACCAAAAAGGTCGTCTTGGTGCGTAGAGATATGTTCTTTTCGATCCATAAGCTGAACCGGGCTTTCCTCATATGACACCTTGTCATCCACGTCTAATTCTTCAAGATTTAGCACGTGGGTCGGGTCAGGCTCATAAGTTCTCGACCTTGACACGAGAAATACGTCATGCATTTGTGCCTACCTCGGCGATAATGCAAGACAATACGTTAGGATCCCGATTCTTTTTAGAATCTCAAAGGAAACTACGTACTTCGGTCTCAACTTTCTCTCCTTGCGGAAGTGCAAGGTATTCCTCATTGGTGACACCTTCAAAAGATGCAATCACCAATTCGGAACTCTAAGGGCCTTCAATGCCCAACGACACAACCTTTCTGACGGCTCTAAGCGGTCCATAATCTAATTCTGATCACGATAACTGCGATCACTGACTGCTGAACTGAGTCTTGGTTTGTGATCTTTCTTTCTCTAATCTCATCTCAACAAACTGAAGTTCTGCACACTCTGCTTTGTTCTGCCTCAAAAGGAACTATCTGACTGTTCTGTTGAAATTGGGAACCTCGGTTCTAGATCTGATATAAGTTCGTCACTAGTATTTCACGCAGACGAACTGTCTGACACACATACACTTCTATGAGAGAGAGAGCAACAAAAGTCAATAGTTATCTCCATTTTCATCATGAATTGGTCCCCCAAAAGCCTACAAACATTTCCTCATGTCCCAATTACTATCTTGTAATAATTTCCCACAAATATCCCAATTTGATAGCAAATGTTGCACCCCCGAGCCTAGGTCCGAATTTATTTCAATTTGAGCTTCAACTTCTACTCAAATTTTCCCGAATTAATGTCCAAATTTTCCAAGGGAATAGCCCATAAAATTTTCTACAAGTCCCCAACACCAAATAGCTCAGTTTGGAAGCCAAAATTCCCTTCGATTCAGCCCGATTGAAATTCCATTAATTCCCGAATCATCTGAATCGGTTTTCCGTAAAAATCCCGAACTCAATGGATTTTTTCCGAAAGACAAGATGACGTCCTATAAATGAACCGTGACATGCTCGAACGTCCGATTTCCAAAACCGAATTCAATTTCTTAGTTAAAATCGATCGAACACGATTTTAGTCCGATCCAACCGGTAGCTTTTAGGGATTTTACCGCGGTTATATCCCTTAACGGCTTCACCCAATAGATTGGTGAACTCATGAGTGATCAGCTTAGAGAAAAATGACCATAGGCACGTCGACGAGATGCCCATTTTATATATTCGGACGGGTCGAAAATTCGGATGTCACATGACCAATCCCAATGATATGCTTGGGTGGTCGCACTTGAAGGATGTTAGACGTGATTCTCATTATGTGGCACTTTGTCCTTATAAGTTTCAAGACATGGTTCTCACAATGTAGCACTTTGTCCCATTTGATATTTAGTTTTAGGGGCGAGCCAAAAAGACTAAGAATAAGTTTTGGTAACAATCCTGTTCTGGGGAATAATTTTTAATGAGAAATGATTGTTTCTGTTTTGTCAGTTTCTCGGGAACAATTTCTAAGCAAAAAGAACGCGTTTGATAAGCTTCTCAAAATTTCTATTCCCGAGTGATAGAAATACGTTTAGTAAGATTCTTAGATTTTTTTTATTTCTTTTAATTTTTTATTTCTTTTATTATTTTTCCTTATTTTTTTCCTTTTTTCTTTTCCTTTATCCTTTTTCTGGCCACTATCCCGGCGACGTTCGGGCGAGCTCGCTGGCCCCGAAATAGGAATTTTTGTTTCAGGGAACATAAATTTTTTTTAACAAACAGACCCTAAAAGTCCAAATCAGCCTAGATTAAATTTAACAACTAATAATGCATCACATTAGCATACCCTATTACAACAACACATCACATACCGCACATCACCACATAATAGTTTATTCCCATTAATAACATATCATAACAACTTATCACACTTCACTTATCACATCTTAATAACTTATTGCACAACTACTAATCATATATTAATAACTTATCGAACATTGGAAGGGCTTATCGCGATAACCTATCGATAAAAGATGATAATCTATTGGCAAAACTTGATAACCTATCGATAAAATATGATAATCTATTGACAAACTTTATATCCTATCACGATAACCTATCTATAAACTTGATAACCTATCACGACAACCTATCGGAAAATACGATAACCTATCCCGATAACTTATCAATACATAACTTATCGCCTAAGACCCGCTTATCACATCATCAAAGCATCATTTAACCTTAATCTAGTCATAAATGACCTCCTAAGTGTAACAACAACCCTAATCAAGGGCTAGGAAGCTACTCACACCTAAATCCAAGCTTAACAAGCGTCGGAGGAGAAGTGACAAAGCTGAACAGTGGTTGTGGTGGCTGGACAAGCTTCGAACAGGTCGTTGTGAGGGTTGGTAACGATTCTGTTCTGGGGAACAATTTTTAATGAGAAATGATTTTTTCTGTTTCTGTTCTCGGGAACAATTTCTGAGCAATAGAAAGAGCGCGTTTGGTAACTTCCCAAAATTTCTATTCCCAGGATAGAAATACGTTTGGTAAGATTCTTAGATTTTTTTTTTATTTCTTTTATTATTTTTCCTTATTTTTTCCTTTTTCCTTTTTCTGGCGACCATCTCGGTGACGTTCGGCGAGCTCGCCGGAGGCCAACCTGGCCACGGCGAGCCTCGGCCTCGCTGGCCCCCAGAATAGAAATTTCTGTTTCGGGGAACATAAATTTTTTTTAATAAACAGACCCTAAAAGTCCAAATCGGCCTAGATCTTATAGGCCTAGGCCAAGATTTTCTGCTCCCCCTTATTTATACTCAAAGTACTTTAATAAAGTCATAAATAAGTTAAAAAATAAACATATAAAATAGTGATATTTGAGGTGAAAAACCTAATAATGGATCTATTTTTCAGCCTCTACCAAGCCTGAAAATTCCATAGACTTGTCGATGCTCACGTAATTGATGGGTTGCTAAAAGACTCGTCTCTTCGTTTTTTCCTTTTCGGTTTATCGTTGTCTGCTAAAATGACGGACTTGATGGAATGTTCAGATTTCGTCTCCATAGTCTTGCCCATCCTTAAGTAATCGATGAGGCACCAATTTGTTCAGTCTTCAGTCTTAGTCTGCATGGACTTCATGGAATATGAGGTCCCGATTTGTCCTTCATATGGACCTTTCGGTTTTGTAATATATTTATCTTAGCATGCTAAATCATATGGCAGAAAATAAGTGGACGAAAAGCCATGCACAATAATTAGTAACAATATGCCACTTCATTTTTCTTACGAATTTATAAAAGAGTCTTAGCGTATTTAATATATTAATAACAATATTCATTTATACTGTTCCACTTTGCACCCTATAATTTCTATTGTTTCATAGGCTTCAAAGCGTAGTGTACGTTCTTTGAAACCTCAGAGTACATACATAGAACTTCAAGAAAGATGACGTAATATTGAGGACCACAGAAAGTTCGGATAAGTCTACAATACTTCCCTCAGTGGAGTCAGTCAAAATTTGAATTGTATGCAGGTCGGAGGTGTTAAATACAGTTAAGACTGAAAGTGGATAGCCGGAGGAGATGGGAAAACTAATGTTTCTTCTTCTCAACTTTGCCCTCTTGGGGTGGTGGAGCTCAATCCCTAGCCCAGCAGCTTGCTCACAAAACCAAACGGATTGGCTCGCACTAGCATCGTTCAAAAGCGCTATAGATGAAGACCCATTTGGAGTATTGAGCTCTTGGAATGTTTCTACCCACTACTGTAAGTGGCAAGGTGTTTTGTGCAGTAAAAGGCATCTTGGGAGGGTCACATCCTTGGTCCTAAGATCAGAAGGCTTGGGAGGCTTCCTGTCTCCTCATATAGGTAACCTCTCTTTCCTAAGGGTCATGGTTTTGCAAAACAACAGCTTTCGTGGTGAAGTACCACCGCAGATTGGCAACTTGCTTCGACTACGTAATCTTGATCTTAGTAACAACTCACTTGACGGGCTGATACCCTCCAATCTTTCCCGCTGCTCGAACCTTGAGATCCTGAATCTCATAGATAACCAACTTGGGGGGGGGAATTCATTCCGATATTGGCTCTTTACCAAGGCTTAAAGGCTTGGGCTTGTCTAAGAACAGTTTTGTAGGTCCAATTCCTCCTTCAATTGGAAATCTCTCACTACTACAGATCCTCTCCCTGTCAATGAACTCATTGCATGGAGAAATACCTGACGAATTGTCTAGACTCGAGAGGTTATATTTTTTCCAATTATCACTAAACAAACTAACTGGGGAGATTCCACCAAGGATTTTTAACATCTCCGGCATATCTTACTTCGAGGTTAGTTGGAACCAGTTGCGAGGAAGTTTTCCTTCTGATATGGGCATCACTCTTCCTTCTCTCTATCACCTCTTTCTCGAACATAATTTGTTCACCGGGACGATTCCGTCATCGTTGACAAATGCCACCGGTCTTGAAAAAGTCTACTTTAACCACAACGGTTTCCATGGGCCGATACTGAAAAATCTGGGAAGGCTAAAGGGCCTTGTCATCATTTATTTCGGTTTTAACCAGTTGCAGGATGACTTGACTTTTATTTCTTCTTTAGCTAATTGTTCCAACTTAGAAAAATTTTCGGTGGCTTCGAACTTGATACAAGGATCGTTGCCGACGTCGATCTCCAATCTCTCCACCAGCATCAAGGGAATTAGTTTGTCAAAAAATCGGATCCAAGGAACTATTCCTTTGACCATTGGAAATCTCTTCAACATGTCTACGTTGGATTTATCGGATAATTTTTGACGGATCATCTTCCTGATTCCATCGGAGCACTTCACAGCTTGCAGGAAGTTTCTTTTGCTATAAACATGTTTACTGGAGAGATACCGTCTTCAATTGGTAACATGACGTCGTTAAATCTCCTTGAACTTCAATCCAACAATTTCCAAGGCTACATACCGCAAAGTCTCGGCAATTGCAAGCAACTAATTGAGCTCGATCTTTCAAACAATAACCTGATTGGATCGATTCCAGTTGAAATCGTGGGCCTCTCTTCCTTGTCGATAAGCTTCAGTTTAGCACATAATAATTTAAGTGGATCTCTTCCATTGCAAGTTGGCTCTTTAATAAATCTCGCAGTATTAGATCTGTCTCACAACAGATTGACCAGTGTAATTCCGACCTCCATCAGTGGGTGCTTGAGATTGGAACAACTTCACTTAGAAGCTAATTCTTTTCAAGGTCAAATCCCCCAAGCTTTACGTGCATTACGGGGTCTAGACGAGTTGGATCTTTCCAATAATAATTTTTTTGGTCCAATCCCAAGCTTTCTTGCAGAGCTCTCACTACTCAAGTACTTGAATATGTCCTTCAATGAACTAGAAGGACGGGTTCCGGAGGGCGGAATTTTTCTTAATGCAAGTGCTATATCAGTTTCTGGAAATAGACAACTCTGTGGGGGTGTTCCGGGTCTGAAGCTTCCTCTTTGCAAATCACCAAGCTCTAAGAAGTCTTCTACAACCAAGACCATGGTGATATCTGTTGCAGCTGTCAGTTTATGTTTAGCTTTGTTGTTCCTGTCTATCTTCTGTTACTGCAAACAGAAGCAGATGAGAACTGATGCATCGACGTCATTGTCCCTCGAGCACCAATTCTTGAGGATTTCTTATGAAGAACTCCTAAGAGCCACTGAAAGATTTTCCGAGACCAATTTGATTGGTAAAGGGAGGTATGGCACAGTTTACAAGGGGATTCTTGATAGTGGTGCCATGGTGGCAGTGAAGGTGCTCAACTTAACGCAAAGAGGTGCTTTGAGAAGCTTTGTCTCCGAATGTCGAACTCTAGGAACAGTTAGACACCGAAACCTGGTGAAGATACTAAGTGTCTGTTCGGGTGTGGACTTTCGTGGCAATGACTTCAAAGCTCTAATATATGAGTTAATGGTTAATGAGAGCTTGGAGGAGTGGTTGCACCCTGAGACTATAGGACAAGATGATGAGCGTGGCGAATCGAGAAATTTGAGACTAGTGCAGCGGTTAAACATCGCCATCGACATAGCTACTGCGATCGAATATCTCCACAAGGGTTGTTGTCTAGCAATCGTCCATGGAGATCTAAAGCTGAGTAATGTGCTTTTGGACAATGACATGGTGGCTCGAGTTGGAGATTTTGGGCTTGCAAAGATCATTTTAACAGTGTCTACTGATGCCACGGGAGTTCAAGACCAGGGCAATTCAACTTCGACCGTAGTGAGAGGATCCATTGGCTATGTACCTCCTGGTATGAATCTATCATATTATCTTGATTAATTTTTAGTTGATTGCAATGGTAATACGAGAGAGTGTTAAAAGTTTGAATAAACAATGATCCTTAATGTTATGTTGTGCGTCATATGGTTTGACACCTCATTATCACAACACAATTTCTTCTTTCCCCTGTTAATAGCTTCAGCTGAAAAAGAAAATACGTATCTTTGTGTACGAAAATGATTAACCATAGCATGTCCTAATTGTATTTGAAATTAGATGAGAATAAAGCATTGTAATTTTGACCAATTAGTGGAAATATTTTTTCTCAAATCTTGCGAATTAGTGCCAATAAACAGATTAAGCATATTGTGTCCTGTCATATTCACATTTTCTTTCTATAATTGATATTTTATCTCATACCATGTTCATGACGTGAAAATGGATTGTGTCTAATATTGTCATAGAGTCAATGATGGTATGAGAAATTGATGAGAATTTGTGATTCACTTTTGGCATGCTGACTTAAGGTCTTGACAATAAGTAATTGACCCCTTACCATGGACTCTTTCCTGTTGACATGATCTATAATTCCATATTTGTAAAATATGTTTAGATGACATGACATTTAACATCACATAACATATACTGATTGACAACACGATGGGCTCTATCCAACTTTCACCCTCCCTAAACTTCTTGTTCAGAGCATATTAAAATAACCTTTACATGTTTACAAGTACAAATCCTTCTCTGTCAACAAATCACTCCAAGTCTCTTCTTTTTTTCCTATGGTTTTCTTTTTATCGCCTGTTCTTCTAGGCATTTTATTCTCTTCTGTCTTGCAAAAAGATAAAATAAAATAGTGTGGTATAGGAATTAAACTGAATTCAGATAGTAAAAATGATAAGCCTCGTGTAAATTCCATGTGTATCCAATCAAAACCGGTGGTTCAAATTTAGTTTATGCATGTACTAACCGTACTAAATAATTTTCGCTAAGGCCTCCACCATGTACATTTTCTTCTTTTTTGCTTTCCCCAGTGCCCTACTAGAGGACAAACTCACTCTTGATGTTAAGGCAATTTGTGTAGCAAACATGTGACAACTTTGGGTGCACTTAGTAGTTTTGAAGAAAGAAGAGTTCATATGTTATAACTGATCTTTTGTGCACTTTATGAATCTTAAAATCTCATTTCTGTACGGCTGATGCATTCCAACTTTTGTGACAAATTGTACCACTTTCACATACGAAAGGCAATAAACATCAGCCATAGCCAATAAAATAAATGAACGTCAAACAAAGAGATATGAAAGGAAAAATCAGTAGGGGGTTTTATGACCCTTTACCGTGCTCCGGCGGAGAATCACTTGGCCTCTACCATGCATAGCGAGCCAGACTATGAAGTGAGTGAGGCTTGCAAGCCATTGCTCTATGTTGGGCGTGACTGGCGCAAGCCCTCACAACTGTCCTTGGCAAGCTCTTGCAACTGGACATTAAGCAAAATTCCATGTGACTTAGAAACTTTTTCTAAACAATTAACTTCAAGAAAAAGTGCATGTTCGTTTCTATTAATGTCTTGATGAAAATTTTAGAGTATGGCATGGGACATAAGGTTTCCACACTTGGGGACACATATAGTTACGGCATTCTATTATTGGAGATGTTCACTGGAAAGAGACCCACTGAAGAGACCTTTGGGCACCATCTTAACCTCCACAACTTCGTCCGAAGGGTTCTCCCGGATCGAGCAATGGACATCGTAGACTTGAGGCTTTGGAGTGAAGCTAGTGATCGACAACAAGAGATCAAGGCCAGAGATTGCATTATCTCCATATTCGAAGTTGGACTCGCATGTTCGATGGAATCACCACTGGATCGAATGGACATGACCAAGGCGATCAGAAAATTACACTTGATCAAGGTGAGTTACGAAACCAAAGAGAGGATGATAGGTATGTAGCTAAATCAGATTTCTCGTTTCATCTTGGAACTCTTTCACTAGTAGAGAAAGTCATCTTGCAAAGAGAGTGCTAGCAAATTGACAAGAATATCTCCTTGACTAATCTGCCTATCCATGCCTATTCTGTATATTCTTAATGATGACACCAACATCTATATTTAAAAATCTTAGAAAATGGATATATGGATTATAGTCTATCTATTTCCACCGGATAACCATATAAGATTTGATGAATTTGCTTATTTGCACAGTTCTCTTCATTTTTTATATTATTGTGGATTGATACATTGCTTAATTACCATGGCTAGGCCATTATGTACTAGAATGCAACCTCACCGTGAGGTCACAAGCTTGAGGCCAATTCCTAGTGTCGCGATTGAGCACTAGCTCACTATCAATTAGAAGCCATGCTTGATCAAATGTGCGCAACATTGCCCACGGAATTCTGTTGCAATCATGTTGCCGACACCATCGGCCACCGTGTGTGGCCCCTACCTCTTCAAACCTCCTGTTCTTTTTCTTTTTCCATTTTCATGTCATCCAATAGATACACAGAGTTAACAAACACATACAGGGGACAAGATCGAAAAGGAAACATGGACGCGTATTTGTTGACCTCCTCGGGGTGCTCATCGCACTGTCTAATAATTCTCATCAACTCTTCCCACTCAACCAACCTTTCCTCTTTCTTCACCATTAGCCATTGTCTCCGGCCATTTGTGGCCACTGTCATCACTGTCACCTCCTCTATGTCTCGCCACTATCACCGTCACCCCCTCTATGTCTCGTCGCTATCTCTATTGTGTCATCCGCGACCATCTTTATTTTCTCTATTTGCTGACCCAAGGCACTCTCTCGCGGCCAATCTCTGTGAGGTCTCGGCACCGTCATTGACGACCTGATCTGGCCATGGCCTTTGAGTTGTCACCAAAATCTCAAAGGACAGGCCAGATATGGTGAAGGCATCCCTAGATCTGGAGATGACCTTCTGACCTCATCTCTGTCGACAACTTGATTGTACATGATTAGAGGAGATTGACGTGAGGTCTTAAGACTTGCCAAAGGCATGAACTTGACGTTGGGGCGAGCTCTGCCGTCCTCAAACAAGCGAGGGAGAGAGGGAGCTACACAAAAGTAGGGATGACGACCGACATGGAAGCGATAGGGGACAGAGATTGAACAGAGCGTGACACGATCCCTCGGGACACAAGCCGCACGTGATTGCAGGAATAATCCAGTCACCTGAATTAGTAGATTTAAACTGCAAGTATAACTCAACAAGACCAATCTTCTGGAACTTTCTCTCCATTATTTTGAAGATAATCCTCCATTATTCAGAATCTTTTTGTCATGCCCCGACCTGCTACGAGCGCGCGCCACCCCACGCTCACCATTCATTCACTTAGGCCATTTGTTTAAGACGTCCTAGGAGGTGTCACTGATCCATTTGTATTATTGGCTATGTACGCAAGCGGAAGCATAAACAAATCACCCAACCAACAAACATGGATAGTTTAAACCGCACTTATATATACATATGTATCATAAAGTCATCATTTAATATGAATGATATACACATGGCTTAACACCCAAGCTCAAACATCACTCGTTTCACCACATCAGATCAGCCCAAAAAGCACAGCCACGACCTTCTTCCAAAAATGGTCTCGGCGTAAACCTAGCACCTCTAGTACTATGAGGGCGGCTCTAAAAAGTGATACCAACCCCCTACCACCTAACTTGCTAAGGGCTCCATCAACCAAGGCGTGAGCTAGACGATCATATTGGGGTTGATCTCTGGATCAGACACATCCCTATTAGATACATCCGCATCCATAGCATCCTAGCTAATACCCCCTAATCCTCTTGCAGCCAGGGGTCCATCAAAGCCACTAATGAGCCTGTGGACGTCATTTCATATCTAAAAATACTATGCCACAAAGCGGTAAGCTACCAAGTTACAGAGTCTCTCATCAACCTAAATAGTTGTGACATAGTGCATATAATGTGTATCGCTCCCCTCAATCGGATAATGAATCACTTCCTCACTATGCTCGACGAGGAGCCCGAGCCTAATCTAACGAAAGGGTTCAGACATTTTTTGGGCTTGTAAACATCCAACAAATAATATTGAGATAAACTTAATGAGTGAACTCTCTAGACCTCGCGTAGGGAAGCCCTTCACCTTGGAATTGGCCTAAACGTGCAAGTTATATTTCGACGGCAGATCAATAGCAAAGCCCTTATTCTACTCTAACTATTCACATGAACGGTTATTTTACTTCCTCAAAGCCATCAAATCGAGCACATATGCCATTCTCAAAAGAAATTCCCATACTCAGGAGTCAAACATAAGAATGTACAATATATTATGGTCATGCACCCATGCCATGCAATAATCCATACATTATCACACATTAATCCCATGCATGCTTCACACATATAAGTCCAGATTATTACAGTTGCTCAGGGCCACGGCAACTCGAAGGTTGGTGGTCATCTGGTATAACCGGGTATCGTCTCGTCCCATCGAGCACGGTAACGTCCCACGTAAACGCATCAAGAAAGCATTTTTATAAGGAGCTCCATTCCAAAATCCATCCACTAACGGCATCCCATTGACGTGGAGGCATCCAAATTTAATTGGGTATCGTTCTGCGTAAAACACATCAGGACGGGTCCACTACCCCACGTAAACACATAAGGGCATCTAGGTGACCACACGAGCATACCATCACTCAAGCCCATTTTATTTCTTTTTCATTCACTGATGCAAGAGTGTGTAATGCTCATACTATATGCAATAACGCTCGTCACAAACTAGCATGTCATACTTGCATCTCATATCACTTCTTATCAATGCATCACCCAAATGTACTCATGTTTTATTAAATCATGTAACCTCTCATGCATGACAAATGGTTACAATCCCTAGATGCCATAAACGTTTATCTTTTCCCATTCTAAGTGTCACATGAACATGCATCATAATTAAATTTAGCAACTAATAATGCATCATCATTAGAACTCAAGCATATATGACACTCCTTTAAAATAAGTCATTGTATAAAGGTCTAATACATTATAATAAACCAGCTGATAATTTATTTCATTAGCATACCATATTACAACAACACATCACATACCGCACATCACCACATAATAGTTTATTCCCATTTATAACATATCATAACAACTTATCACACTTCACTTATCACATCTTAATAACTGATTGCACAACTACTTACCATATATTAATAACTTATCGAACATTGGAAGGGCTTATCGCGATAACCTATCGATAAAACATGATAATCTATTGGCAAAACTTGATAACCTATCGATAAAACATGATAATCTATTGACAAAACTTTATATCCTATCACGATAACCTGTCTATAAACTTGATAACCTATCACGACAACCTATCGGAAAATACGATAACCTATCCCGATAACTTATCAATACATAACTTATCGCTTAAAACCCGCTTATCACATCATCAAAGCATCATTTAACCTTAATCTAGTCATAAATGACCTCCTAAGTGTAACAACAACCCTAATCAAGGGCTAGAAAGCTACTCACACCTAAATTCAAGCTTAACAAGCATCGGAGGAGAAGTGACAAAGCTGAACAGTGGTTGTGGTGGCTGGACAAGCTTCGAACAAGTCGCAGTGAGGGTTTGTTGGCAGCTTGGGCGGTAGCACGATGGTCGACAAAGTGGTGGACAGCCTTCGAGCTTCACGAGGGACCAAGCCAAGAGAGATAGGAGAGAGAGAGAGGTCACGGTGGTGCTAGACTACCTCCTTCCTAGCTCCACAAACTGGTGTGACAATGGAGACGGAGGTGCGTAAGCGGTGGCTCAATAGGGAACATGGTGGTGGACAGCGGCCGGTGAGGGAATGTGAGGGAAGTGAAGAGAATGGCTTGCCAAAGAGATGAAGATGGAGGAGAGGTAGTAGTCGGCCAACACAAGGAGAGAGGGAAGGAGAGTGTGAGAGCAAAAGTGAGAAAATGAGAGAAGGAGAGAGAGAGAGTTGTGGTTCAAGAGGGAAAGAAGGGGGAATGATGAGAAAATCTTGCCAATTGATGCATGGTACTCACAATCCCACAAAATCCTATCAACTTAGGATTTACTTGGTTAGGGAATGGCTTCATGAAGAGAGAAAATCCAAGACCATTAATGAGGAGATTTGACCACATGGTTCAATAGGCTTAGGTTAGGCTAGGCTTAGATTAGGTTGTCATCTTCAAGTCTTTCTCCTTGCTTGTAGCCGTCCCCTCCCTTCGCCAATTTCACTTTTGCCCCTTGGTATTTAGCGTTGAAGAGAGGTCAATTAGGTATTTTCTTGAAGATTGTGCACTATTCATGCACATGGGTGTATTTAATGCCAAGATCTTGCAAAGAATGACTTATTGGGCTTGGAGGGCCCATGGCCCTCTCTTGGGCTGCCCAACATGGGCATGGGCCCTATTGGGCCTTCCTTCGTGGGCTTGGGGCCATTGGGATGTCCAATGTGGGCTAGAGCCCACTTGGATCCTCATCTGCAGCCCGTTTCCACTTTCCCCAGTTTTTGCATTCTGTCGATGAGAAATTGAGTTTTCGACCCAAAATGACATTCTCAGCATTTTTGTGATCTAACGATCCTCTTTGTAATCCCGTCCGAAGATTGGCCGCCAATGTAATTCCATTCTAAAAATCGAGATCGGATTGAGGATGTCACACTTTTAACTTTCCAATTTAAATTACAAACGTTGGTTACTCCATTGCCGGAGCTAGTTTACCCAAGGGTTGGCCATTGGCTCGACAGGCATCCCACCAGCGCCACTTTGTTAACCTGAGTCGATTTTCTCTTTAAGCCATGAGCGGGGACCAAGAAGTTATCATGTTGGGCTTTCCAACCGAATAATTGTCGCATGCGGTCATCGTTCTATAGCTTGTTGAGATAGTCTAATCATATTGTCGAAAAGCGTGCACCTCTGAATCTTCATTTGCAAGATGGTCGTCTCCAAAGCCGTTGATACCAAACACTGTGTTTCCATGATCTTTCCGCTTTGATACAGATTTTTTTTTTTTTTTTTTTTTTTGGTCGGTCCTACTTTATTTCTATTCTAACTCTCATTCTCAGATTTTTGCCCTGCTTCCTTGCAGGGCGTGGGAGTCGAAACCTACTCCTGAAATGAAATCGTCCCCACCCCAACCCCCCTGAGAAGGTAGGGATTTGAACCCCCCACCTCCCCCTTCCAAGTTGGAAGGGTGGCCACTGGGGCAAATCTTAGTGGTTTTCCGCTTTGATACAGATTGACGTAGTGGAAAAACTCACAATTTACTACCCAAGCAAATCACTCGCAAAGGCACACGTGAAGCACACATGCATGAAGCGCAAAGAGATAAATTTATGATTTTTAAATTTTTTTTGTATTGTTCATTCAAAGAATAAGCTAAATTACCAGAGAAAATAATTTATATTTATATCGAAAAAAACCTAATGAAATTCTAAGTTAAAGACAGGATATCCATAAACTAATAAGAAAATATATCCTACTAAACATTAAATATCTAAATGGACAATTACTAAAAATATATTATGGAGTTCATAGACCATGTGATAACCTTTCTGGAGAAATGGGTGTTAATCTCCTATCTCAACCATTAGGCACGTCTTTATAGCTTTTCTTCCTTTGGGTCAGCATTTCAATGCTGGAAAGGCGAACGATGTCAACTAAATCAAAATGGCCGCATGAGCAATACTGGCATACTGCTATTGTCGGCGCGCTTCCTGTTTCTTCGCAATAAGAAGAATCTCATCTCTTTTAGCCCTTTGTCGCCTTCCTTCCCGATGGTGTGTCACGTTGTTTCCTAAAGGATGTAAACATATGTAAGTTTGTTTGTGCATTCAGGGTTTCGGACAAGTGTTTCTCTTTGTTTTATCTGTTGGAAATTTCCTATAATATGAGCTTACATTAATTAATTAATTTTCTATTTTAAATAATCGAGTTAATGGATATATCAATATTTGTAAAACTCTTAAGTGATTTGATTGAATTGGGTTTTAGCATCTTTTAATAACGGGCCTAATTGAACAGTAAAGTGCAGGCAATTATGTTTAACTAAAGCCCGAAATGAGAGGGGCCTAGTTGACACACGATTGATTATGGTTGGCTAGGTCCCCTCACTAGACTATAAAATGGTAGGTTATACCTATCAATTGACTAATCTCATTGAAAACTATTATACTAAAATATGTCATAAAGAAGAAGATCTGGCATTCTAATAGATATCTGATTATCGGATTGATCTATTTTTCTTCAAGTGAAGCAACGGCTCAAACATGTACATTTTGATTGCACTGTGCTTATCGATTTCAGTGTTTTACAATTATATATGAATCCGATTATTCTTGATTAATTAATTATTTATGTAAATAATTTTCTACATGTGGTATCAGAGCTTGGCATATATGATTGTAGAACCCTTTTTTTTATGAACAAAATTCGAAATTTTCCTCTTTGAGCTGAATATTGGCGTTATTTTTTCATGTGGATTTTTTTATCGATTGATTCTAAAACATTAAGGCTTTTGTTCTACATGTTGAGATCTTTCCAACCATTTATAATTTGTATAATTTCGTTGAGAATTGAGTGAGAATTTTGAATTTGAACTAGAGTTTATACATGGAAAAAGTTTTAGAATTTTAAATTACATACAATTGATTGATGATCTTTGTAAATTGTTGCATGGGTATTGTTTTATATATGTTTTAGCATCTTTTGGTTGCATTAAGATAAGTTTTTTTGGGCTTAAAAATGAGAAAACTAAATTCAGCCATGAAGGTGTTAGATCTGATTTTTTTTAAGCTTGAATGTGGAAGATTTTCTCGTGTTTTCTTTATTTAATTCACTCTAATCAATTTATGATGATGTTAGAAGCAAGATCTATGAATAAATTTCAAGAAAAATCAACTTTGTGTGTGCTTTTAGTGTTCTGGGTCAAAATCGGGTCGTGGGACCCGGTTTTGCAAAAGTTTGGAACCAGCTGAAGGTTGAAGAAGACCTCCAACTGGGCCTGGGCCAAAATATGGGCTTTCACCCATATTCTATTTCAATTTCTAATCTTGGGCCAAAATATGGGTAGCCCATATTTTGTTTGCATTCTGATTCTGGGCGTAAGCCAGAATCATGGGCTTATATAATGGACATAGGCCAGTTTTATTTACCCTTTGCTTCATGTGGGCCTATAGCCCAATTGTGGGCCATTTTAATTAAAAGAACGATGGGCTTCATGGCCCGCCTGTTCCAAGCGGCTTGCATGGGCTCTAGTGGGTTTGTAGGCCGGGTGAAGGGTTGGGCCCCACGGGAGGGTCCGAAACATTTAAATAATAATCAAAATAAAATTTTAAAGTAAAAAATTTAAATTATGGCAATTTTTTTTTTGTTTGATAAATGCAATATGATCTTGGAAAAGCACATGTTGTAAAGTGCTTCATATTGTTAGAGAATTTTGGGCATAAACTTTTTGAGTTCCCTATTGATAAAAATTAGTATATACAATAACTCACCTAAAGGGGGTTATTGTGTATATTAATTTGAAAAATTGCATGAAGATTAATTTCCAATTTAATAGATGGGGATGTATAATTGAAAAATATTTATTTGCCCAAAGGGGATAAATTTTTTGAAAATTATATGTAATTCCCCTCTATGTTGTGATAATGGAGATATATAATTTAAATGATTTGTCTGCCCAAAGTGGATGGATCTTTGACAATTATATGTAATTCTCCTTGTTGTTGCTTTATAAACTTCATGATGTGGAAAATAATTGTGTATTGTATACTCTGCTTAAAGGGGAGTTTATAATGTATTAATTATTTTTGTTGAATTGCTTAATGCCCATAATTTATCTTATTGCATTATATGTGACAAACAGTTACCTTTGCTATAAATAACAACAATGCTACGGTTGAAATGTTAACTGGATCAAATTTCAAGAGATCGAAGCAAAATATAGAGTTTGCTTTGGGCATCGTGGATATAGACTTGGTTCTACGTGAGGATGAACATTCTAAGCGCTATGATCAAAGTACTACAGATCAAAAGGCCCATTCTATTAGATGGGAAAATCTAACTGACTAAGCCTCATTGCTATGAAGAGGTCCATTGTTGAGCGTCTCATTAGTGGTTTGTTGGAAGATACAAATGCGAGACGGTTCATTGAAGCAGTGGGAGAAAGATATATAGTCTCAGATAAGGCTGAAACTGGAAACTTACTTAGTGAGTTAACGAACATGAGGTATGATGCTGTTATGAGTGTTATAGAATTTATACTGAAGATGGTCCACATTTAGTCCAAACTTAAGGCCCATGAAATTGTCATTTCTGAAAATTATATAGTGCATCATGTCTTAAATGTTTTGCTAGCTGAATTTAGCTAGATTAAGACTGCTTATAGTGCTCATAATGAGACATGTTGTGTCAATGCATTAATCACCAAATGTGTGACTGAGGAAGAGAAGTTAAATAAGGAGATGTATGAGTCCGCCCACTTAATTGCCAATGCCAAGTTAAACTCATCTAGAGGAAAATTGAAGCCTAAATGGTTAGATGCTCATGGTCCAAAGAAAGCCAAGACTTCAAAAAAAAAAAAAAAATTGGGAATCATGGGAGAAATGAAGATAAGGATTTCAAGTGTTTTCACTGCAAGAAGTAGAGTTACAAGAGAGCCAATTGCTATAAGTTCCAAGCTTGGCTAAAAGCAAGAAAAGAAAGTCACCAAGGTGAGTTGTTGGTTTGTTTTGAATCAAATCTTGTTGATGTTCCTTTGGATTTTTGGTGGCTTGATTCTAGTGTTACTGCTCATGTGACTACTATCTTATAGGGTGTCACAAATCTAATGAAACTAAGGCCAAGGGAGTCAAAACTTAAAGTTGGAAATGATATTGGAGTTGATGTGGAGCGCATAAGGAAAATTGTTTTGAATTTAGATCAACTTATTTTGAACAATATCTTTTATGTTCCTGGTTTTTTAAGAAACTTAATATCTATTTCTTCGCTTGACAAAGCTGGATATTGTCATTATTTTGTGAATAAAAAAGTGGATTTGAGTTATGATTCCAGAATTATTGGGAATTACGTTTTGTGTGATGGATTATATCGATTATCCTTATATCCCGATAGACCATATTGTTCTTTCAATGTTGAGAATAATGTTGCTAAGATATCTTTAATCAAAGAAAGATCTTCATTGCTATGGCATAAGCGATTATGACATATCTCCAAAGAAAGGGTAAAGTGACTAATTAAGGTTGATATTCTTCCTCCTATCGACTCAGATGATACCAAGACTTATATTGATTGTGTGAGGGGAAAATTAACTAAATCTAAGAAGAAATGCACTACTCGCAGTCAAAACCTATTGGAGATAATTCATACGGACATTAGTGGGCCATACTCAACCACCTTGTGTGAAAATAAGTACTTTATCACATTCATTGATGATTTCTCCTATTATTGTTATGTTTATCTACTTGAGGAGAAGACTAATGCTCTTGACATGTTCAAAGTGTTTCGTACTAAAGTTGAGAAACAATTGTGGAAAATTATCAAGATTGTTAGATTTGATCGTAGTGGTGAGTATTATGGGCTATATATCGAGACCGGATAACAAATGAGACCATTTACTAAATATTTGTAGGACTGTGGTATTGTCGCTCAATATACAATGCTTGGTAGTCCTGCATAGAATGGTGTAGCTGAATAGTGCAATTGCACAGTCATGGGATGAAACGAAGTATGATGGATAATTCTAATTTGCCTAAATATTTATGGGGTGAAGCAATTAAAACAACAACTTATATATTGAATCGTGTACTTAGTAAATTGGTGCCGAAAACACCTTTTGAATTGTGGACGGGGAGGAAACCAAGCTTGAATTATATTCAAGTTTGGGGTTGTCCTGCAGAGGTGAAAATTTATGATCCTTTTTAGAAGAAGACAGAACCCAAAACTACTAGATGTTACTTTATTGGATACCCTGACCATTCCAAAGGATATATGTTCTATTGTCCTACTCATGACACTAGAATCGTTGAATCCCAAATAGCTAAATTCCTGGAATTAGATATTGCTGAAAATAGTTCTTTTCAATCTTTCAAAAGAGAAGAACCAAACAAAACGGCCTCTATTTCATTGCCTATCTTGCATGATGATTCTATGTGAGAGCCTTGTAAAGTAGAAATTTAGTAAGAAATAGATACTACAAATATGACGGTAGATCCTCCTATTACAAATGAAATTCCCTAGATGAATGATGCGGCTCAAGAAATGCTTGTGCGAAGATCACAGCGACAAAGAAGACCAACGTTTCTAAATGATTATCATGTCTATCTTGGAGAAACTGATTTTGACATTGGAAATATAGTTGATCTGGCGACCTTCAAAGAAGCTCTTAATAGTGATCAGGCAGATGAATGGTTAGGAGCAATGAAGGACAAGATGATTTCCATGTCAACTAATCAAGTATGGGAACTTGTTGATTTACCTGATGGGCATAAACTGATCGGCTGCAAATGGGTATTCAAAACCAAAAAAGATAATAAAGGCAACATAGAGAGATTCAAGGTAAAGTTAGTCGCAAAGGGATACACATAGAGAGAAGGCATTAATTATACTGAAGTCTTTTCTCCAATGCCCACTAAAGACTCTTTTCGGATAATCATGGCATTGGTAGCTCATTTTGACTTAGAGTTTAACCAAATGGATGTCAAGACAGCCTTTTTAAATAGAGATCTGGATGAAGTAGTATATAAGTAGCAACTTGAAGGGTTTAAAGAAGTCAGAAATGAGCATATGGTGTGTAAACTTCAAAGGTCTATCTATAGTCTTAAACAAGCATCACATAAGTGGTATTTGAAATTTCACAAGGTTGTGAGATCATTTGGATTTGTAGAAAACAAGTTTGATCAATGCATCTACATGAAAGTAAGTGGGAGCATATATATTTTCTTAGAAAATATCGAAAAGGACTTTTTCAAGGAGGAAAAGGAATTCTTTCGGACAAATCGTCATTTTCTCATATCACATGACTTTAAAGGTATTGTAATCTCTCATATATTGAGGAATTTGGAAATAAAGATTTTTGAACACATTTGCCTCGATAAATTTCCTTCTGCAATAGGTTTTTAGGCAAAATATCGAAAGGAAATTTTCAAGGAGTGAAAGGAACTTTTTCGGACAAATCATCGTTATCTGATTTCACATGACTTTGAAGGTGTTGTAATCTCTCATATATTGAAGAATTTGGAATAAAATATTTTTGAACACATTTGCCCCGATATATTTCCAACTGTAGGGGGTTTTAAGGCAAAATATCGAAAGGGACTTTTCAAGGAGCAAAAGGAATTCTTTCGAACAAATCTTCGTTTTCTGATTTCAAATAACTTGACAGGTGTTGTAATCTCTCATATAGTGAAGAATTTGGAATTAAAGGTTTTTGAACACATTTGCCTTGATAGATTTCCCACTGTAGGAGCTATTTAGGCAAAATTTTGAAAGGGACTTTTTCAAGGAGCAAAAAGAATTCTTTTGGACAAACCTTCGTTTTCTGATTTCAAATGACTTGACAAGTGATGTAATCTCGTATATATGAAATAAATTGGAAACAATGCTTTTTGAACACATTTGTCCCAATAGATTTCCTACTGTAGGAGGTTCTTAGGCAAAATATCGAAAGGGACTTTTTCAAGGAGCAAAATGAATTCTTTTGGACAAATCTTTGTTTTCTTGTTTGACATGACTTTAAAGGTGTTGTAATCTCTCATATATAGTAGAAATTGGAAATAAAGGTTCTTGAACACATTTGCCTTTATAAATTTCCTACAGCAGTAGGTTTTAGGCAAAATATCATAAGGAAATTTTTGAGGGAGCGAATGGAATTCTTTCGAACAAATCTTCATTTTCTAATTTCAAATGACTTGACAAGTGTTGTAATCTCTCTTAAAGTGAAGAATTTGGAATTAAAGGTTTTTGAACACATTTGGTGTGGCATCCGGAAATTTCGACGACCCTCAAATATGCAACGGACCGATGAGTCACAAATTAGAAATGGTTCGATAGTCGAATAAGTTATAGCTTTGTTCCTATGTACTATTACTAGTGAAACTGAGGTTTATTCCGAGTATTGTGCCGACAAGATATTTTTATGTATACTCGCCTTAGCCGTTCAATCCTTTAGACCACTATATGTTCAATCCCAAAAATCTACTGCCACGATTCCTATTTTGATGGCCAGCAAGCGCATATCTTGCGCCAAATCACAGCCCACGTTCATGTTGGAATGAAGAGCTACGAGAATTTCAATGAAATTTCCAATCAGCCCATGCATGAGGCGTGCATGGTATTCCACACACAAGCTGCCACCCAGCCCAATTCAGTCGACTATAGGAGCCCACTAACGAAGACACGTTCATGTGAGGGTCAACCGAAGGAAAAATATTTGACCCTTGCAGCCACGTGACTTCATTCTCGGTGGCCAACAGAGAAGAAAATTGAGACAGCTGCTATTGATCGTGTCTCCAAGTGGTCAAAGAAATTTGCCTCGTTTCTTCCACCTGTCCTCACCTCCTTCTGCCGCTGGAACATCTTCATTTGTTGACTGGTTTTCAACAAAACCAGTGACCAGAGAAGCAAGGCCAGAGGAGGCCACGTTGCTTCGTGTGGAGCAACCAGCGAAGGCCAAGAAAACCCAGCTGGAGACACGCTTCCTCCACCTGTCCTCCATGCATGCATCCACCGAAAATCCCCCTCTTCGTTGGCTGGTTTTTAGCAAAACCAGCAGCTAATCTGCTCGTGTAAGTGAGCTAAAGAGAGTGACCAAGCAGATCCGAGAGAGAGAGAGATCGAGTGAGGAAATTTGCGAGTGAGCAGCAGGTGGGTGAAAAGCGAAGAGGAAGAAGGGACCACCTTCTGCCGTGCTCGAGCTGCCGCCGCCTCGCCGCCGGTTCCTGTCGCCGACCGGCCAAGCCGCGACCCCCGAACCTCCATTTTCGGACAGCTACCGAGTGAGAGAGTTTAAGGCAAGCAATTGTTCTTCAATCTATGTTGTTGCAAGCTGTTTTGCCTAGAAAAGAAGTGAAATAGGTGAGGAGAATGGATTACTTGAGCTGCATGTGGAGTCTTTGATATGTAGGAGGGTGTTAGATCAAGAAAACTGGTTGTGGATGAGGTGCATGTGCTGGATTTCGAATTTCATGAGGTGTGAATGCTGGATTTTTGAACTTGCAAGTGAAACCAAATGAATTTGAGATTCTGACAATGAGGAATCTTAGTTATAATCATGCTGTGGTAAGGTGTATTGTGTGTATGGACAAAGAGTATAATGACGGTAGGTCGAAATCTAATGTATAGGAGGAGTTTTGTGAACTTTTGAACTGTTTTTGTGAAAATCAGTGTGACCTCAGGCGACATTTTAAATTTTATGTAATTATCTGACCACAATTTGATTTCGAACCCTTGATGAAAGTTTTAGAGCATATCTTCATGAATGACATATCCAAAATTCAGAGAAAACGAACAAAGTATGATCCTCGAAATAATTTTCCTACAAAAATATGAAATCTGGAATTTTACAGAATGTTGGGTAGGAAGAAAATCGACGTTTTACTCTCGGTGCCTATGGAATATGACTTAGTGTTCTGCTTGATATTTTTTTCTCTAGGTCTTATAAATAACGTGTCAAAATTTCGTAATTTTCTGAGCCCGTTTAGTAATTAATTCGGAATTGTTTCTAAAACTGCGCAATTGTAGAAATTAAGTTACTGTTTCGAGATTTCTATAGAATTGTCCTATATGAAGTATAGTTCTCGAATTGCCATGTGACTTAGTGATGCTGATGGTGGGAGGTTTGTGACTTGATGATGCTGATGGTGGGATATTGTGATTGATAAAAAGTTTGTGAGATATCTTGTTTGACATACGATGATGCATTTGTGAAATTAAAATGCGATTTGTTACCCATTGAACCCTCGGATTAAAGATGCCCCGGGAGTCGGGATGCCCAAAGGATCGAGTGAGTCGATGCCTTGTGGATGCCTGGTGGCCTTAAATGGCTGAATGCCGGAGGTTATTCCCCGGGAGTTTCGGGATGTCCGGTGGTATGCTAGTCGGTACGTAATTCCGGATGGCCAGGGTAACCATTTTCATGGGAGGCCCTCGAGGTTCCTCGTGATGCCAGGTGGGGTACGAGATGCTTGGAGGCGTGATTCGCTCCAGATGCCCGGTGGCCTTAAATGGCTGAATGCCGGAGGCTTTCGCGATGCCTAGAAGGATGCGAATGCCGGAGGGACGCAAACATTGGTCCTCTGGGGATGAAACCTTTTGAAAAATAAACTGAATGATTTGACTATAAATGTGTGGGGTCTGAATATGTTGTCATCACATTGAAGGGTTTCATGATTGTGATCTAATCATGTGGCATATGATTCTTATAGAATTTGCAATTGCTTTAGTATTGAAGAATTCCATGATATTGATATCCATTTATCCCTTGTCTCCCTACCTTGTCTCTCTTGTATGAAATTAGATGCTGATTGTTATGCTCGATATAGCTTGTTGAATCTTTTGCTGCTAAGTGGTTGTACTCACCCCGTTTGGGGACTAACATTTCAGACTAGACAAGATACCTCTGCCGCCACCGCCACCAGCAGATGGACCGAGTGGTTGGATATGGCCGCGAGGAGGAGGACAGCAAAGGAAGGAACTTTTGGATGCCGACACTGATCGATGGTTTTTAAGTATATGACTGTTGGAAGAGATGTCGGTCATTTTTTGAAATATAGCCGAGTATAGAAAACCTTTGATGTACCGACGAATGATGTCCATCAAGTTATGTAAATAAAAGTGGACAGCTTTAACTTACATAAAATGTTTAGTTGGTGTGCACTGTTTTCTGAATATAGGGAAGTGAGTTGTTGGATATGCTTCCGCCATATAAATTGCGCAGGAACCGACCTAAAAGATATAAACCCCGGGATTGATGGACCTTCAGGTCACGAAGGAGAAAGGTAAGCGAAGCTGTGGCGACCCGGATAGATCGGGGGCCGTTCGGGGGGGGGGTGCCACATATGCCCGATAGATTTCCCACTTTGTAGGAGGTTTTCTTGCAAAATATCGAAGGGGACTTTTTCAAGGAGGAAAATGAATTCTTTCGGACAAATCTTCATTTTTTGATTTCAAATGATTTGACAGGTGTTGTAATCTCGTATGTATTCAATAATATGGAAATAATGCTCTTTGAACACATTTTTCCCGATAAATTTCCTACTATAGGAGTTTTTTTGGGAAAAATATCGAACAGGACTTTTCAAGGAGGAAAATGAATTTTTTCGGACAAATCTTCATTTTCTCATTTCACATGACTTTAAAAGTGTTGTAATCTCTCATATATTGAAGAATTCGGAAATAAAGGTTTTTGAACACATTTGCCTTGATAAATTTCCTAATGCAGTAGTTTTTTAGGCAACATATCGAAATGGAATTTTTCAAGGAGCGAAAGGAACTCTTTGGGACAAATTTTTATTTTCTGATTTCAAATGACTTGACAGGTGTTGTAATCTCGTATATATTAAATAATACGGAAATAATGCTTTTTGAACACATTTGTCCGATATATTTCCTATTGTAGGAGGTTTTTATGCAAAGTATCGAAAGACACTTTTTCAAGGAGCAAAAGGAATTCTTTCGGACAAATCTTTGTTTTCTGATTTCAAATAACTTGACAAGTGTGGTAATCTTGTATGTTGCGACCTAAATTTCGGGTGCACCACCTAGGGTTTGGTTAATGGATTACTAAGCCTAAACTTAGCTCGGGCTCTCCCAAGCGTATACCAATTCACGATTTAGGTTCAAGTTCTTAACATGTAAATTTTTAATTGGGAGTCACCAATAATCTATTTTCGATGGGTCGATTAGAAACCCAAGTAAAGTAACGGGAGATTTATTTTACTTCTACGAACCAGAGATTTGTGAGTTCAGGGACTTGATTACATTAGATATCTCTAACGTCCTTTTGGTACCTTTCTGTTTTGTTAAAAAAAAAAAAAGTTTTCCAGGCAGCTTGAATTGATTTTAATTTACCTCCCTAACATGTGAGGTGATCATGCGGGTGCGCAAACCACCAATTTTAACATCCAAATAAAGCACTGAATAAATTGCAGGACTTACCTCATAGCAACGAAAGCATCTGCGTTGTTAGATCATAATTCACATTAATAGTCTTAGATATGATTTCTAATTAACACGCAATTACTCAATTTTTGTTTTCACTTATTTAATGAGAATCTAATCTATATGCAATGCAATGTTACTATTATGACACAAGTAAAGTAATTTTTTTTTTGTATTTTCTTAATAAGCATGTAATCTATCATAGAGAATAAAATTAATTCTAAGACAATTCTTTTTGGTAATTTTCTTCATGAAATTCGAAATTAAAGAAATGCAATAATTAAATGTGCAATCTAAATTAACCAAATGACCTAATTCTAATGACGGGCAATTTCTAATTAAATAAACCCATCAACAATCACTAAATGACGTGCATTTCATGAACCTAATTCTAAATGACATGCGCTTGATGTTTATAAAAATTCGTAATTAAAAGTGCTAAAATATAAAAATTTAACTAAAGTGAGATATTATCTATTTTAAGTTAGGAATAGACTAATCTGAACCCTATCTTAACTTAGAAATATATCTCGTCATGCAATTTAATTCAAAAGATATTATCTAATGTAGATGCCATCTAAACATGCATTTTAAAAAAATAACTATTATATCATGCAATTTATCTAGGAAATCAACCCTAATCTATATGATATGCAAATGCATTTTTTATATTTTTGGGATAAATAAAGCGATTGAAAGATATGCACCAAATCATTCACAATCATCGAAGATATTATCCATCATTCGAATTTGGAAATGATACCTAATCGAACTTGATTATTTCGCTCATAAAATCGATAAAATGATTTTAAGCCTTAAAGATCAAGATATCAATTTTTTTTCCCGCGCGATTAATCATCCCATATAAAGCGTTGTAGATGGAATAAAAAATTTGTGAGCGATTGCGAATTAGGCGGTGCATTAGTGATTTCAAACATACATAAAAGAATATTTTGAATAATATAAAAACAAAATACTAAAATAAATAAATAAATAAACAAATAAAAAAACTACCTAAATTTTTTTTCCTAATCGGAGCTTAGCAAACAGGTTTAGAGTGGCCCGGCTAGGTTCGACAAGGGGCTGCTATGGTGGTGAGTAGCTAAGGGCTCTGGTGAGGGTGATGGGCATGGTCGTCGAAGCTTCGGCAGGAGATCCGGTGGTTGGCGGATCGACGGCAACAATGACCGGCGACAAAGGGGGCGTTCGGGCAGCAGGGACAACAAAACAGAGGTGAAGGCTTGGTGTTCAGTTTGGAACCTGCTTGCATCCCTTGGTTGTTGGGTCGAAGAAGGTTCGAGCGGTGTGAAGGGGGCTGGTGTTCGGATTGGGACCTGCTGTTGTCGGGGGCCGCGGCGTCGAGCACAGTGAGAACAGGGAGGTTGGCAAGTGGATTTGGATGCAAGTGCTGCAGGCGTTGAGGCTCACGGGTTGTTGGCGGAGACACGGTAGAGGCTCGGTGAGGCGCAGGTGAGCGACGTAGCAGTGGCGGTTGTTGAGGGTTGTAGATGGTCGGGCTGACGGTGTTGTAGCGTCGGCTGAGGCCCGAGGAGTGTCAAGGCAGCAACGGTGGGCGTCGGCGATGGGGCTGCACGTTGTGGGCGAGATCGATGGAGCGGCAGTGACTGGCGGGTCGGCTACTGGTATTGGGCCTGCGAAAAGTAGACGCGGGTGGTGCGGCTTCCGGTGGGCAGAGGGCGAAGTGTGGTAGGCGGTAGACGAGTCTGCTGGGGAAGAAGAACAATGTTCTTCTTCTCATTTTTTTAAAAATTCTTTTTCTCTCTCCTCCTGTCTCCTCACGTCTCCTCACTTTTCCTCTCTCACTTTTCTTTTCCGACCTCCTCTCTCGAAAAGAAGTCCCCCAACAAAAGAAAATTTTCTCTCTTTTTATGTTGAATTTCTGACCTCAAAGAAATGAGAGAAAAAGCCCCCAAAACCCTATGCGTTTAACCTTTTTATAGGCCACAGATTAGGGTTTTAATTTTTCCAAATCAATATCCACAAAGATTTTTTTTCTGAACGCAATATTTGCTTTTGATATTCAAGATTATAAAAGGATTTTTTTTCTGAAATTTCAAATCTTGCAAAGTTGAGCTCGCAATAATTTTTGTCACACTTGCCCTATCCGAAGATATTAAATTAAAATCCCAACATATCCCGGAAAAATTTCAAATATTTATTTTTCACGAGATGATTTTCGATCATTAAAAAAAAACGGGCCTAGGCCAATTTGCTCACTTTGTGGGCTTAGTCCAGCTTGTCAATTTAAAACTCAGAACCGCCAAGTTGAACCCATTTGTCACCAGCCAAATGCAAATGCAATAATAATAAATAAATAAATGCATCTAAAATTATATGCTACGCAATTAATTTTTTTTTTTTTTTGCAGGGGTTAAAATTAATCCCTGATTTTTCAATGCGATAAATGACTAAACGGATCGCCAAAATTTAGGCGTCAACATTGTATATATTAAATAATACAGAAATAATACTTTTTGAACACATTTGTCTCGATAAATTTCCTACTACAAGAGGTTTTTAGGCAAACTATCGAAATGGATTTTTTCAAGGATTAAACGGAATTTTTTTGGACAAATCTTCGTTTTCTCGTTTCACATGACTTTAAAGTTGTTGTAATCTCTCATATATAGAAGAATTTGGAAATAAAGGTTTTTGAACACATTTGCCTCAATTAATTTCCTACACAAGTAGGTTTTTAGGCAAAATATCAAAAGGAAATTTTCAAGGAGCAAAAAAAATTCTTTTGGACAAATCTTCGTTTTCTGTTTTCAAATGACTTGACCGGTGTTGTAATCTCTTATATAGTGAAGAATTTGGAATTAAAGGTTTTTGAACATATTTGCCCCAATAGATTTCCCACTGTAAGAGATTTTCAGGCAAAATATCGAAAGAGACTTTTTCAAGGAGGAAAAGGAATTCCATTGGACAAATCTTCGTTTTCTGATTTCAAATGACTTGATAGGTGTTGTAATCTCGTACACCAATCTCTCATATATTGAAGAATTTGGAAATAAATGGTTTTGAACACATTTACCTTGATAAATTTCCTACTGCAGTAGGTTTTTAAGCAATATATCGATCGAGAATTTTTCAAGGATCGAAAGGAACATTTCCGGACAAATCTTCGTTATCTAATTTCACATGACTGTTAAAGTGTTGTAATCTCTCATATATTGGAGAATTTGGAATTAAAGGTTTTTGAACACAATTGCCCCAATAGATTTCCCACTATAGCAGGTTTCAGGCGAAATTTTGAAAGGTTCTTTTTGAAGGGGCAAAAGGAATTTTTTCGAACAAATCTTCGTGCTTTGATTTCAAATGACATGACAGGTGTTGTAATCTCGTATATATTAAATAATATGGAAATAATGCTTTTTGAACACATTGGTCCCAATAATTTCCTACTAGAAGAGGTTTTTAGGCAAAATATCAAAAGAGACTATTTCAAGGAACTAACGGAACTTTTTTAGACAAATCTTCGTTTTCTCATTTCAGATGACTTTAAAGGTGTTGTAATCTCTCATATATTGAAGAATTTGGAAATAAAGGTTTTTGAACACATTTGCCCCAATATATTTCCTACTACAAGAGGATTTTAGGCAAAATATCGAAAGGGAATTTTTCAAGGAGTTAAAGTAATTTTTTCGGAAAATCTTCGTCTTCTGATTTCGAAAGACTTGATAGGTGTTGTAATATGGTATATATTGAAGAATTTTGAAATAAAGGTTTTTGAATACATTTGCCCCAATAGATTTCCCACGGGGTAAGTACACTATCAGTGCCAAAACATGTGTAGAACGCTTACTTTGGTGCCAAAAGTTTATGTCGGATCATTTAAGTGCCAAATTGGAGAAAAAATAATCACTTTAGTGCCACCGACGAGAGATTACGACCATATTAATTACATGGCTTTTATATTTTTAAAAAAGTTGCAGTGGCTTTGAAATGATGTCGTTTTTTGTCCTCCTCAAGAAACGACGTCATTTTTACCGTTATATGTAGACATCCTCATAGAAACTTCACTGTATAGCTGATATGGGGATTGAAATTTGGGTTTCTGCTGCTCGGCCACCGTCCTTGCCTACGATCGCTTGGCCACCGTCGCTTGGCGACCATTGTAGTTGCCTGACTAAGTGAGCAAGGAGAGAATGAGATTGTTACTCAAGCAAGAAGTGGCGGGAAGAATAGGAGGCAAGGGCGGAGGAGGAGGAAGAAGAGGGGTTGAAGTTGCCGTTGGTGTGTTGCGAAGGCGGAGGAGGAGGAAGAAGAGGGGTCGAAGGTGCCACTGGTGTTGCTGTTACCACTGCTGGTGCGATGTTGGTGCCGCTGTTGGTGGTGTGTTATTTGCATGTTGATTGTACCTTCCGACAAGTCACGTTGGCACCAAAATGCTCGTTTTTCAAATTTGTTGGCACTTAAGTGATCCAAAATAAACTTTTGGCACCAAAGTGAGCGATGTACACAAGTTTTGGCATTGATAGTGTACTTACCCAATTTCCAACTACAAGATTTTTTAGGTAGAATATCGGATGGGAATTTTACCTTGAGAAAAGGAATTTTTTCAGATAAATTGTCCTTTTCTCATTTCACGAGAGTTTAAAGGTGTTGTAATTTCTCAAATATTGAAAAATTTGGAAATAAAGGTTTTCGAACACATATGCCCCGATAGATTTCCCACTTCAGGATGTTTTTAGGCAAAATACTGTAGGCAAGCTTACAAGGAGCAAAAGGAGTCTTTTACTACAAATTTCCACTTTCTGATCTTGAGTGTAGGGAAGTTTAGGGTTTAGGGTATAGGCTATAGGGTATAGGGTATAGGGTATTAGGGTATTAGGGTATAGGGTATTAGGGTATAGGGTTTAGGGTATAGGGTATAGGGTATAGGGTATAGGGTATAGGGTTTAGGGTATAGGGTATAAATAGGGCATAGGGTATAGAATTTATAGGGTATAGGGTATAGGGTATATAGTTTTAGGGTTTATAGGGTATAGGGTATAGGGTATAGGTTTAGGGTATAGGGTATAGGGTATATATAGGGTCATAGGGTTTAGGGTTTAGGGTTTAGGGTTTAGGGTTTAGGGTTTAGGGTTTAGGGTATAGGGTTTAGGGTATAGGGTTTAGGGTTTAGGGTTTAGGGTTATAGGGTTTAGGGTTTAGGGTTTAGGGTTTAGGGTATAGGGTATAGGGTTTAGGGTATAGGGTTTAGGGTATAGGGTATAGGGTTTAGGGTATAGGGTATAGGGTTTAGGGTATAGGGTTTAGGGTTTAGGGTATAGGGTTTAGGGTATAGGGTTTAGGGTTTAGGGTATAGGGTTTAGGGTTTAGGGTATAGGGTATAGGGTTTAGGGTTTAGGGTTTAGGGTTTAGGGTTTAGGGTTTAGGGTATAGGGTTTAGGGTATAGGGTTTTAGGGTTTAGGGTTTAGGGTTTAGGGTTTAGGGTTTAGGGTTTAGGGTTTAGGGTTTAGGGTTTAGGGTTTAGGGTTTAGGGTTTAGGGTTTAGGGTTTAGGGTTTAGGGTTTAGGGTTTAGGGTTTAGGGTTTAGGGTTTAGGGTTTAGGGTTTAGGGTTTAGGGTTTAGGGTTTAGGGTTTAGGGTTTAGGGTTTAGGGTTTAGGGTTTAGGGTTTAGGGTTTAGGGTTTAGGGTTTAGGGTTTAGGGTTTAGGGTTTAGGGTTTAGGGTTTAGGGTTTAGGGTTTAGGGTTTAGGGTTTAGGGTTTAGGGTTTAGGGTTTAGGGTTTAGGGTTTAGGGTTTAGGGTTTAGGGTTTAGGGTTTAGGGTTTAGGGTTTAGGGTTTAGGGTTTAGGGTTTAGGGTTTAGGGTTTAGGGTTTAGGGTTTAGGGTTTAGGGTTTAGGGTTTAGGGTTTAGGGTTTAGGGTTTAGGGTTTAGGGTTTAGGGTTTAGGGTTTAGGGTTTAGGGTTTAGGGTTTAGGGTTTAGGGTTTAGGGTTTAGGGTTTAGGGTTTAGGGTTTAGGGTTTAGGGTTTAGGGTTTAGGGTTTAGGGTTTAGGGTTTAGGGTTTAGGGTTTAGGGTTTAGGGTTTAGGGTTTAGGGTTTAGGGTTTAGGGTTTAGGGTTTAGGGTTTAGGGTTTAGGGTTTAGGGTTTAGGGTTTAGGGTTTAGGGTTTAGGGTTTAGGGTTTAGGGTTTAGGGTTTAGGGTTTAGGGTTTAGGGTTTAGGGTTTAGGGTTTAGGGTTTAGGGTTTAGGGTTTAGGGTTTAGGGTTTAGGGTTTAGGGTTTAGGGTTTAGGGTTTAGGGTTTAGGGTTTAGGGTTTAGGGTTTAGGGTTTAGGGTTTAGGGTTTAGGGTTTAGGGTTTAGGGTTTAGGGTTTAGGGTTTAGGGTTTAGGGTTTAGGGTTTAGGGTTTAGGGTTTAGGGTTTAGGGTTTAGGGTTTAGGGTTTAGGGTTTAGGGTTTAGGGTTTAGGGTTTAGGGTTTAGGGTTTAGGGTTTAGGGTTTAGGGTTTAGGGTTTAGGGTTTAGGGTTTAGGGTTTAGGGTTTAGGGTTTAGGGTTTAGGGTTTAGGGTTTAGGGTTTAGGGTTTAGGGTTTAGGGTTTAGGGTTTAGGGTTTTTAGGGTTTAGGGTTTAGGGTTTAGGGTTTAGGGTTTAGGGTTTAGGGTTTAGGGTTTAGGGTTTAGGGTTTAGGGTTTAGGGTTTAGGGTTTAGGGTTTAGGGTTTAGGGTTTAGGGTTTAGGGTTTAGGGTTTAGGGTTTAGGGTTTAGGGTTTAGGGTTTAGGGTTTAGGGTTTAGGGTTTAGGGTTTAGGGTTTAGGGTTTAGGGTTTAGGGTTTAGGGTTTAGGGTTTAGGGTTTAGGGTTTAGGGTTTAGGGTTTAGGGTTTAGGGTTTAGGGTTTAGGGTTTAGGGTTTAGGGTTTAGGGTTTAGGGTTTAGGGTTTAGGGTTTAGGGTTTAGGGTTTAGGGTTTAGGGTTTAGGGTTTAGGGTTTAGGGTTTAGGGTTTAGGGTTTAGGGTTTAGGGTTTAGGGTTTAGGGTTTAGGGTTTAGGGTTTAGGGTTTAGGGTTTAGGGTTTAGGGTTTAGGGTTTAGGGTTTAGGGTTTAGGGTTTAGGGTTTAGGGTTTAGGGTTTAGGGTTTAGGGTTTAGGGTTTAGGGTTTAGGGTTTAGGGTTTAGGGTTTAGGGTTTAGGGTTTAGGGTTTAGGGTTTAGGGTTTAGGGTTTAGGGTTTAGGGTTTAGGGTTTAGGGTTTAGGGTTTAGGGTTTAGGGTTTAGGGTTTAGGGTTTAGGGTTTAGGGTTTAGGGTTTAGGGTTTAGGGTTTAGGGTTTAGGGTTTAGGGTTTAGGGTTTAGGGTTTAGGGTTTAGGGTTTAGGGTTTAGGGTTTAGGGTTTAGGGTTTAGGGTTTAGGGTTTAGGGTTTAGGGTTTAGGGTTTAGGGTTTAGGGTTTAGGGTTTAGGGTTTAGGGTTTAGGGTTTAGGGTTTAGGGTTTAGGGTTTAGGGTTTAGGGTTTAGGGTTTAGGGTTTAGGGTTTAGGGTTTAGGGTTTAGGGTTTAGGGTTTAGGGTTTAGGGTTTAGGGTTTAGGGTTTAGGGTTTAGGGTTTAGGGTTTAGGGTTTAGGGTTTAGGGTTTAGGGTTTAGGGTTTAGGGTTTAGGGTTTAGGGTTTAGGGTTTAGGGTTTAGGGTTTAGGGTTTAGGGTTTAGGGTTTAGGGTTTAGGGTTTAGGGTTTAGGGTTTAGGGTTTAGGGGTTTAGGGTTTAGGGTTTAGGGTTTAGGGTTTAGGGTTTAGGGTTTAGGGTTTAGGGTTTAGGGTTTAGGGTTTAGGGTTTAGGGTTTAGGGTTTAGGGTTTAGGGTTTAGGGTTTAGGGTTTAGGGTTTAGGGTTTAGGGTTTAGGGTTTAGGGTTTAGGGTTTAGGGTTTAGGGTTTAGGGTTTAGGGTTTAGGGTTTAGGGTTTAGGGTTTAGGGTTTAGGGTTTAGGGTTTAGGGTTTAGGGTTTAGGGTTTAGGGTTTAGGGTTTAGGGTTTAGGGTTTAGGGTTTAGGGTTTAGGGTTTAGGGTTTAGGGTTTAGGGTTTAGGGTTTAGGGTTTAGGGTTTAGGGTTTAGGGTTTAGGGTTTAGGGTTTAGGGTTTAGGGTTTAGGGTTTAGGGTTTAGGGTTTAGGGTTTAGGGTTTAGGGTTTAGGGTTTAGGGTTTAGGGTTTAGGGTTTAGGGTTTAGGGTTTAGGGTTTAGGGTTTAGGGTTTAGGGTTTAGGGTTTAGGGTTTAGGGTTTAGGGTTTAGGGTTTAGGGTTTAGGGTTTAGGGTTTAGGGTTTAGGGTTTAGGGTTTAGGGTTTAGGGTTTAGGGTTTAGGGTTTAGGGTTTAGGGTTTAGGGTTTAGGGTTTAGGGTTTAGGGTTTAGGGTTTAGGGTTTAGGGTTTAGGGTTTAGGGTTTAGGGTTTAGGGTTTAGGGTTTAGGGTTTAGGGTTTAGGGTTTAGGGTTTAGGGTTTAGGGTTTAGGGTTTAGGGTTTAGGGTTTAGGGTTTAGGGTTTAGGGTTTAGGGTTTAGGGTTTAGGGTTTAGGGTTTAGGGTTTAGGGTTTAGGGTTTAGGGTTTAGGGTTTAGGGTTTAGGGTTTAGGGTTTAGGGTTTAGGGTTTAGGGTTTAGGGTTTAGGGTTTAGGGTTTAGGGTTTAGGGTTTAGGGTTTAGGGTTTAGGGTTTAGGGTTTAGGGTTTAGGGTTTAGGGTTTAGGGTTTAGGGTTTAGGGTTTAGGGTTTAGGGTTTAGGGTTTAGGGTTTAGGGTTTAGGGTTTAGGGTTTAGGGTTTAGGGTTTAG
>CM024721.1:57373178-57387352 GCA_014182545.1 Eucalyptus globulus
TTAGGGTTTAGGGTTTAGGGTTTAGGGTTTAGGGTTTAGGGTTTAGGGTTTAGGGTTTAGGGTTTTAGGGTTTAGGGTTTAGGGTTTAGGGTTTAGGGTTTAGGGTTTAGGGTTTAGGGTTTAGGGTTTAGGGTTTAGGGTTTAGGGTTTAGGGTTTAGGGTTTAGGGTTTAGGGTTTAGGGTTTAGGGTTTAGGGTTTAGGGTTTAGGGTTTAGGGTTTAGGGTTTAGGGTTTAGGGTTTAGGGTTTAGGGTTTAGGGTTTAGGGTTTAGGGTTTAGGGTTTAGGGTTTAGGGTTTAGGGTTTAGGGTTTAGGGTTTAGGGTTTAGGGTTTAGGGTTTAGGGTTTAGGGTTTAGGGTTTAGGGTTTAGGGTTTAGGGTTTAGGGTTTAGGGTTTAGGGTTTAGGGTTTAGGGTTTAGGGTTTAGGGTTTAGGGTTTAGGGTTTAGGGTTTAGGGTTTAGGGTTTAGGGTTTAGGGTTTAGGGTTTAGGGTTTAGGGTTTAGGGGTTTAGGGTTTAGGGTTTAGGGTTTAGGGTTTAGGGTTTAGGGTTTAGGGTTTAGGGTTTAGGGTTTAGGGTTTAGGGTTTAGGGTTTAGGGTTTAGGGTTTAGGGTTTAGGGTTTAGGGTTTAGGGTTTAGGGTTTAGGGTTTAGGGTTTAGGGTTTAGGGTTTAGGGTTTAGGGTTTAGGGTTTAGGGTTTAGGGTTTAGGGTTTAGGGTTTAGGGTTTAGGGTTTAGGGTTTAGGGTTTAGGGTTTAGGGTTTAGGGTTTAGGGTTTAGGGTTTAGGGTTTAGGGTTTAGGGTTTAGGGTTTAGGGTTTAGGGTTTAGGGTTTAGGGTTTAGGGTTTAGGGTTTAGGGTTTAGGGTTTAGGGTTTAGGGTTTAGGGTTTAGGGTTTAGGGTTTAGGGTTTAGGGTTTAGGGTTTAGGGTTTAGGGTTTAGGGTTTAGGGTTTAGGGTTTAGGGTTTAGGGTTTAGGGTTTAGGGTTTAGGGTTTAGGGTTTAGGGTTTAGGGTTTAGGGTTTAGGGTTTAGGGTTTAGGGTTTAGGGTTTAGGGTTTAGGGTTTAGGGTTTAGGGTTTAGGGTTTAGGGTTTAGGGTTTAGGGTTTAGGGTTTAGGGTTTAGGGTTTAGGGTTTAGGGTTTAGGGTTTAGGGTTTAGGGTTTAGGGTTTAGGGTTTAGGGTTTAGGGTTTAGGGTTTAGGGTTTAGGGTTTAGGGTTTAGGGTTTAGGGTTTAGGGTTTAGGGTTTAGGGTTTAGGGTTTAGGGTTTAGGGTTTAGGAGTTTAGGGTTTAGGGTTTAGGGTTTAGGGTTTAGGGTTTAGGGTTTAGGGTTTAGGGTTTAGGGTTTAGGGTTTAGGGTTTAGGGTTTAGGGTTTAGGGTTTAGGGTTTAGGGTTTAGGGTTTAGGGTTTAGGGTTTAGGGTTTAGGGTTTAGGGTTTAGGGTTTAGGGTTTAGGGTTTAGGGTTTAGGGTTTAGGGTTTAGGGTTTAGGGTTTAGGGTTTAGGGTTTAGGGTTTAGGGTTTAGGGTTTAGGGTTTAGGGTTTAGGGTTTAGGGTTTAGGGTTTAGGGTTTAGGGTTTAGGGTTTAGGGTTTAGGGTTTAGGGTTTAGGGTTTAGGGTTTAGGGTTTAGGGGGTTTAGGGTTTAGGGTTTAGGGTTTAGGGTTTAGGGTTTAGGGTTTAGGGTTTAGGGTTTAGGGTTTAGGGTTTAGGGTTTAGGGTTTAGGGTTTAGGGTTTAGGGTTTAGGGTTTAGGGTTTAGGGTTTAGGGTTTAGGGTTTAGGGTTTAGGGTTTAGGGTTTAGGGTTTAGGGTTTAGGGTTTAGGGTTTAGGGTTTAGGGTTTAGGGTTTAGGGTTTAGGGTTTAGGGTTTAGGGTTTAGGGTTTAGGGTTTAGGGTTTAGGGTTTAGGGTTTAGGGTTTAGGGTTTAGGGTTTAGGGTTTAGGGTTTAGGGTTTAGGGTTTAGGGTTTAGGGTTTAGGGTTTAGGGTTTAGGGTTTAGGGTTTAGGGTTTAGGGTTTAGGGTTTAGGGTTTAGGGTTTAGGGTTTAGGGTTTAGGGTTTAGGGTTTAGGGTTTAGGGTTTAGGGTTTAGGGTTTAGGGTTTAGGGTTTAGGGTTTAGGGTTTAGGGTTTAGGGTTTAGGGTTTAGGGTTTAGGGTTTAGGGTTTAGGGTTTAGGGTTTAGGGTTTAGGGTTTAGGGTTTAGGGTTTAGGGTTTAGGGTTTAGGGTTTAGGGTTTAGGGTTTAGGGTTTAGGGTTTAGGGTTTAGGGTTTAGGGTTTAGGGTTTAGGGTTTAGGGTTTAGGGTTTAGGGTTTAGGGTTTAGGGTTTAGGGTTTAGGGTTTAGGGTTTAGGGTTTAGGGTTTAGGGTTTAGGGTTTAGGGTTTAGGGTTTAGGGTTTAGGGTTTAGGGTTTAGGGTTTAGGGTTTAGGGTTTAGGGTTTAGGGTTTAGGGTTTAGGGTTTAGGGTTTAGGGTTTAGGGTTTAGGGTTTAGGGTTTAGGGTTTAGGGTTTAGGGTTTAGGGTTTAGGGTTTAGGGTTTAGGGTTTAGGGTTTAGGGTTTAGGGTTTAGGGTTTAGGGTTTAGGGTTTAGGGTTTAGGGTTTAGGGTTTAGGGTTTAGGGTTTAGGGTTTAGGGTTTAGGGTTTAGGGTTTAGGGTTTAGGGTTTAGGGTTTAGGGTTTAGGGTTTAGGGTTTAGGGTTTAGGGTTTAGGGTTTAGGGTTTAGGGTTTAGGGTTTAGGGTTTAGGGTTTAGGGTTTAGGGTTTAGGGTTTAGGGTTTAGGGTTTAGGGTTTAGGGTTTAGGGTTTAGGGTTTAGGGTTTAGGGTTTAGGGTTTAGGGTTTAGGGTTTAGGGTTTAGGGTTTAGGGTTTAGGGTTTAGGGTTTAGGGTTTAGGGTTTAGGGTTTAGGGTTTAGGGTTTAGGGTTTAGGGTTTAGGGTTTAGGGTTTAGGGTTTAGGGTTTAGGGTTTAGGGTTTAGGGTTTAGGGTTTAGGGTTTAGGGTTTAGGGTTTAGGGTTTAGGGTTTAGGGTTTAGGGTTTAGGGTTTAGGGTTTAGGGTTTAGGGTTTAGGGTTTAGGGTTTAGGGTTTAGGGTTTAGGGTTTAGGGTTTAGGGTTTAGGGTTTAGGGTTTAGGGTTTAGGGTTTAGGGTTTAGGGTTTAGGGTTTAGGGTTTAGGGTTTAGGGTTTAGGGTTTAGGGTTTAGGGTTTAGGGTTTAGGGTTTAGGGTTTAGGGTTTAGGGTTTAGGGTTTAGGGTTTAGGGTTTAGGGTTTAGGGTTTAGGGTTTAGGGTTTAGGGTTTAGGGTTTAGGGTTTAGGGTTTAGGGTTTAGGGTTTAGGGTTTAGGGTTTAGGGTTTAGGGTTTAGGGTTTAGGGTTTAGGGTTTAGGGTTTAGGGTTTAGGGTTTAGGGTTTAGGGTTTAGGGTTTAGGGTTTAGGGTTTAGGGTTTAGGGTTTAGGGTTTAGGGTTTAGGGTTTAGGGTTTAGGGTTTAGGGTTTAGGGTTTAGGGTTTAGGGTTTAGGGTTTAGGGTTTAGGGTTTAGGGTTTAGGGTTTAGGGTTTAGGGTTTAGGGTTTAGGGTTTAGGGTTTAGGGTTTAGGGTTTAGGGTTTAGGGTTTAGGGTTTAGGGTTTAGGGTTTAGGGTTTAGGGTTTAGGGTTTAGGGTTTAGGGTTTAGGGTTTAGGGTTTAGGGTTTAGGGTTTAGGGTTTAGGGTTTAGGGTTTAGGGTTTAGGGTTTAGGGTTTAGGGTTTAGGGTTTAGGGTTTAGGGTTTAGGGTTTAGGGTTTAGGGTTTAGGGTTTAGGGTTTAGGGTTTAGGGTTTAGGGTTTAGGGTTTAGGGTTTAGGGTTTAGGGTTTAGGGTTTAGGGTTTAGGGTTTAGGGTTTAGGGTTTAGGGTTTAGGGTTTAGGGTTTAGGGTTTAGGGTTTAGGGTTTAGGGTTTAGGGTTTAGGGTTTAGGGTTTAGGGTTTAGGGTTTAGGGTTTAGGGTTTAGGGTTTAGGGTTTAGGGTTTAGGGTTTAGGGTTTAGGGTTTAGGGTTTAGGGTTTAGGGTTTAGGGTTTAGGGTTTAGGGTTTAGGGTTTAGGGTTTAGGGTTTAGGGTTTAGGGTTTAGGGTTTAGGGTTTAGGGTTTAGGGTTTAGGGTTTAGGGTTTAGGGTTTAGGGTTTAGGGTTTAGGGTTTAGGGTTTAGGGTTTAGGGTTTTAGGGTTTAGGGTTTAGGGTTTAGGGTTTAGGGTTTAGGGTTTAGGGTTTAGGGTTTAGGGTTTAGGGTTTAGGGTTTAGGGTTTAGGGTTTAGGGTTTAGGGTTTAGGGTTTAGGGTTTAGGGTTTAGGGTTTAGGGTTTAGGGTTTAGGGTTTAGGGTTTAGGGTTTAGGGTTTAGGGTTTAGGGTTTAGGGTTTAGGGTTTAGGGTTTAGGGTTTAGGGTTTAGGGTTTAGGGTTTAGGGTTTAGGGTTTAGGGTTTAGGGTTTAGGGTTTAGGGTTTAGGGTTTAGGGTTTAGGGTTTAGGGTTTAGGGTTTAGGGTTTAGGGTTTAGGGTTTAGGGTTTAGGGTTTAGGGTTTAGGGTTTAGGGTTTAGGGTTTAGGGTTTAGGGTTTAGGGTTTAGGGTTTAGGGTTTAGGGTTTAGGGTTTAGGGTTTAGGGTTTAGGGTTTAGGGTTTAGGGTTTAGGGTTTAGGGTTTAGGGTTTAGGGTTTAGGGTTTAGGGTTTAGGGTTTAGGGTTTAGGGTTTAGGGTTTAGGGTTTAGGGTTTAGGGTTTAGGGTTTAGGGTTTAGGGTTTAGGGTTTAGGGTTTAGGGTTTAGGGTTTAGGGTTTAGGGTTTAGGGTTTAGGGTTTAGGGTTTAGGGTTTAGGGTTTAGGGTTTAGGGTTTAGGGTTTAGGGTTTAGGGTTTAGGGTTTAGGGTTTAGGGTTTAGGGTTTAGGGTTTAGGGTTTAGGGTTTAGGGTTTAGGGTTTAGGGTTTAGGGTTTAGGGTTTAGGGTTTAGGGTTTAGGGTTTAGGGTTTAGGGTTTAGGGTTTAGGGTTTAGGGTTTAGGGTTTAGGGTTTAGGGTTTAGGGTTTAGGGTTTAGGGTTTAGGGTTTAGGGTTTAGGGTTTAGGGTTTAGGGTTTAGGGTTTAGGGTTTAGGGTTTAGGGTTTAGGGTTTAGGGTTTAGGGTTTAGGGTTTAGGGTTTAGGGTTTAGGGTTTAGGGTTTAGGGTTTAGGGTTTAGGGTTTAGGGTTTAGGGTTTAGGGTTTAGGGTTTAGGGTTTAGGGTTTAGGGTTTAGGGTTTAGGGTTTAGGGTTTAGGGTTTAGGGTTTAGGGTTTAGGGTTTAGGGTTTAGGGTTTAGGGTTTAGGGTTTAGGGTTTAGGGTTTAGGGTTTAGGGTTTAGGGTTTAGGGTTTAGGGTTTAGGGTTTAGGGTTTAGGGTTTAGGGTTTAGGGTTTAGGGTTTAGGGTTTAGGGTTTAGGGTTTAGGGTTTAGGGTTTAGGGTTTAGGGTTTAGGGTTTAGGGTTTAGGGTTTAGGGTTTAGGGTTTAGGGTTTAGGGTTTAGGGTTTAGGGTTTAGGGTTTAGGGTTTAGGGTTTAGGGTTTAGGGTTTAGGGTTTAGGGTTTAGGGTTTAGGGTTTAGGGTTTAGGGTTTAGGGTTTAGGGTTTAGGGTTTAGGGTTTAGGGTTTAGGGTTTAGGGTTTAGGGTTTAGGGTTTAGGGTTTAGGGTTTAGGGTTTAGGGTTTAGGGTTTAGGGTTTAGGGTTTAGGGTTTAGGGTTTAGGGTTTAGGGTTTAGGGTTTAGGGTTTAGGGTTTAGGGTTTAGGGTTTAGGGTTTAGGGTTTAGGGTTTAGGGTTTAGGGTTTAGGGTTTAGGGTTTAGGGTTTAGGGTTTAGGGTTTAGGGTTTAGGGTTTAGGGTTTAGGGTTTAGGGTTTAGGGTTTAGGGTTTAGGGTTTAGGGTTTAGGGTTTAGGGTTTAGGGTTTAGGGTTTAGGGTTTAGGGTTTAGGGTTTAGGGTTTAGGGTTTAGGGTTTAGGGTTTAGGGTTTAGGGTTTAGGGTTTAGGGTTTAGGGTTTAGGGTTTAGGGTTTAGGGTTTAGGGTTTAGGGTTTAGGGTTTAGGGTTTAGGGTTTAGGGTTTAGGGTTTAGGGTTTAGGGTTTAGGGTTTAGGGTTTAGGGTTTAGGGTTTAGGGTTTAGGGTTTAGGGTTTAGGGTTTAGGGTTTAGGGTTTAGGGTTTAGGGTTTAGGGTTTAGGGTTTAGGGTTTAGGGTTTAGGGTTTAGGGTTTAGGGTTTAGGGTTTAGGGTTTAGGGTTTAGGGTTTAGGGTTTAGGGTTTAGGGTTTAGGGTTTAGGGTTTAGGGTTTAGGGTTTAGGGTTTAGGGTTTAGGGTTTAGGGTTTAGGGTTTAGGGTTTAGGGTTTAGGGTTTAGGGTTTAGGGTTTAGGGTTTAGGGTTTAGGGTTTAGGGTTTAGGGTTTAGGGTTTAGGGTTTAGGGTTTAGGGTTTAGGGTTTAGGGTTTAGGGTTTAGGGTTTAGGGTTTAGGGTTTAGGGTTTAGGGTTTAGGGTTTAGGGTTTAGGGTTTAGGGTTTAGGGTTTAGGGTTTAGGGTTTAGGGTTTAGGGTTTAGGGTTTAGGGTTTAGGAGTTTAGGGTTTAGGGTTTAGGGTTTAGGGTTTAGGGTTTAGGGTTTAGGGTTTTAGGGTTTAGGGTTTAGGGTTTTAGGGTTTAGGGTTTAGGGTTTAGGGTTTAGGGTTTAGGGTTTAGGGTTTAGGGTTTAGGGTTTAGGGTTTAGGGTTTAGGGTTTAGGGTTTAGGGTTTAGGGTTTAGGGTTTAGGGTTTAGGGTTTAGGGTTTAGGGTTTAGGGTTTAGGGTTTAGGGTTTAGGGTTTAGGGTTTAGGGTTTAGGGTTTAGGGTTTAGGGTTTAGGGTTTAGGGTTTAGGGTTTAGGGTTTAGGGTTTAGGGTTTAGGGTTTAGGGTTTAGGGTTTAGGGTTTAGGGTTTAGGGTTTAGGGTTTAGGGTTTAGGGTTTAGGGTTTAGGGTTTAGGGTTTAGGGTTTAGGGTTTAGGGTTTTAGGGTTTAGGGTTTAGGGTTAGGGTTTAGGGTTTAGGGTTTAGGGTTTAGGGTTTAGGGTTTAGGGTTTAGGGTTTAGGGTTTAGGGTTTAGGGTTTAGGGTTTAGGGTTTAGGGTTTAGGGTTTAGGGTTTAGGGTTTAGGGTTTAGGGTTTAGGGTTTAGGGTTTAGGGTTTAGGGTTTAGGGTTTAGGGTTTAGGGTTTAGGGTTTAGGGTTTAGGGTTTAGGGTTTAGGGTTTAGGGTTTAGGGTTTAGGGTTTAGGGTTTAGGGTTTAGGGTTTAGGGTTTAGGGTTTAGGGTTTAGGGTTTAGGGTTTAGGGTTTAGGGTTTAGGGTTTAGGGTTTAGGGTTTAGGGTTTAGGGTTTAGGGTTTAGGGTTTAGGGTTTAGGGTTTAGGGTTTAGGGTTTAGGGTTTAGGGTTTAGGGTTTAGGGTTTAGGGTTTAGGGTTTAGGGTTTAGGGTTTAGGGTTTAGGGTTTAGGGTTTAGGGTTTAGGGTTTAGGGTTTAGGGTTTAGGGTTTAGGGTTTAGGGTTTAGGGTTTAGGGTTTAGGGTTTAGGGTTTAGGGTTTAGGGTTTAGGGTTTAGGGTTTAGGGTTTAGGGTTTAGGGTTTAGGGTTTAGGGTTTAGGGTTTAGGGTTTAGGGTTTAGGGTTTAGGGTTTAGGGTTTAGGGTTTAGGGTTTAGGGTTTAGGGTTTAGGGTTTAGGGTTTAGGGTTTAGGGTTTAGGGTTTAGGGTTTAGGGTTTAGGGTTTAGGGTTTAGGGTTTAGGGTTTAGGGTTTAGGGTTTAGGGTTTAGGGTTTAGGGTTTAGGGTTTAGGGTTTAGGGTTTAGGGTTTAGGGTTTAGGGTTTAGGGTTTAGGGTTTAGGGTTTAGGGTTTAGGGTTTAGGGTTTAGGGTTTAGGGTTTAGGGTTTAGGGTTTAGGGTTTAGGGTTTAGGGTTTAGGGTTTAGGGTTTAGGGTTTAGGGTTTAGGGTTTAGGGTTTAGGGTTTAGGGTTTAGGGTTTAGGGTTTAGGGTTTAGGGTTTAGGGTTTAGGGTTTAGGGTTTAGGGTTTAGGGTTTAGGGTTTAGGGTTTAGGGTTTAGGGTTTAGGGTTTAGGGTTTAGGGTTTAGGGTTTAGGGTTTAGGGTTTAGGGTTTAGGGTTTAGGGTTTAGGGTTTAGGGTTTAGGGTTTAGGGTTTAGGGTTTAGGGTTTAGGGTTTAGGGTTTAGGGTTTAGGGTTTAGGGTTTAGGGTTTAGGGTTTAGGGTTTAGGGTTTAGGGTTTAGGGTTTAGGGTTTAGGGTTTAGGGTTTAGGGTTTAGGGTTTAGGGTTTAGGGTTTAGGGTTTAGGGTTTAGGGTTTAGGGTTTAGGGTTTAGGGTTTAGGGTTTAGGGTTTAGGGTTTAGGGTTTAGGGTTTAGGGTTTAGGGTTTAGGGTTTAGGGTTTAGGGTTTAGGGTTTAGGGTTTAGGGTTTAGGGTTTAGGGTTTAGGGTTTAGGGTTTAGGGTTTAGGGTTTAGGGTTTAGGGTTTAGGGTTTAGGGTTTAGGGTTTAGGGTTTAGGGTTTAGGGTTTAGGGTTTAGGGTTTAGGGTTTAGGGTTTAGGGTTTAGGGTTTAGGGTTTAGGGTTTAGGGTTTAGGGTTTAGGGTTTAGGGTTTAGGGTTTAGGGTTTAGGGTTTAGGGTTTAGGGTTTAGGGTTTAGGGTTTAGGGTTTAGGGTTTAGGGTTTAGGGTTTAGGGTTTAGGGTTTAGGGTTTAGGGTTTAGGGTTTAGGGTTTAGGGTTTAGGGTTTAGGGTTTAGGGTTTAGGGTTTAGGGTTTAGGGTTTAGGGTTTAGGGTTTAGGGTTTAGGGTTTAGGGTTTAGGGTTTAGGGTTTAGGGTTTAGGGTTTAGGGTTTAGGGTTTAGGGTTTAGGGTTTAGGGTTTAGGGTTTAGGGTTTAGGGTTTAGGGTTTAGGGTTTAGGGTTTAGGGTTTAGGGTTTAGGGTTTAGGGTTTAGGGTTTAGGGTTTAGGGTTTAGGGTTTAGGGTTTAGGGTTTAGGGTTTAGGGTTTAGGGTTTAGGGTTTAGGGTTTAGGGTTTAGGGTTTAGGGTTTAGGGTTTAGGGTTTAGGGTTTAGGGTTTAGGGTTTAGGGTTTAGGGTTTAGGGTTTAGGGTTTAGGGTTTAGGGTTTAGGGTTTAGGGTTTAGGGTTTAGGGTTTAGGGTTTAGGGTTTAGGGTTTAGGGTTTAGGGTTTAGGGTTTAGGGTTTAGGGTTTAGGGTTTAGGGTTTAGGGTTTAGGGTTTAGGGTTTAGGGTTTAGGGTTTAGGGTTTAGGGTTTAGGGTTTAGGGTTTAGGGTTTAGGGTTTAGGGTTTAGGGTTTAGGGTTTAGGGTTTAGGGTTTAGGGTTTAGGGTTTAGGGTTTAGGGTTTAGGGTTTAGGGTTTAGGGTTTAGGGTTTAGGGTTTAGGGTTTAGGGTTTAGGGTTTAGGGTTTAGGGTTTAGGGTTTAGGGTTTAGGGTTTAGGGTTTAGGGTTTAGGGTTTAGGGTTTAGGGTTTAGGGTTTAGGGTTTAGGGTTTAGGGTTTAGGGTTTAGGGTTTAGGGTTTAGGGTTTAGGGTTTAGGGTTTAGGGTTTAGGGTTTAGGGTTTAGGGTTTAGGGTTTAGGGTTTAGGGTTTAGGGTTTAGGGTTTAGGGTTTAGGGTTTAGGGTTTAGGGTTTAGGGTTTAGGGTTTAGGGTTTAGGGTTTAGGGTTTAGGGTTTAGGGTTTAGGGTTTAGGGTTTAGGGTTTAGGGTTTAGGGTTTAGGGTTTAGGGTTTAGGGTTTAGGGTTTAGGGTTTAGGGTTTAGGGTTTAGGGTTTAGGGTTTAGGGTTTAGGGTTTAGGGTTTAGGGTTTAGGGTTTAGGGTTTAGGGTTTAGGGTTTAGGGTTTAGGGTTTAGGGTTTAGGGTTTAGGGTTTAGGGTTTAGGGTTTAGGGTTTAGGGTTTAGGGTTTAGGGTTTAGGGTTTAGGGTTTAGGGTTTAGGGTTTAGGGTTTAGGGTTTAGGGTTTAGGGTTTAGGGTTTAGGGTTTAGGGTTTAGGGTTTAGGGTTTAGGGTTTAGGGTTTAGGGTTTAGGGTTTAGGGTTTAGGGTTTAGGGTTTAGGGTTTAGGGTTTAGGGTTTAGGGTTTAGGGTTTAGGGTTTAGGGTTTAGGGTTTAGGGTTTAGGGTTTAGGGTTTAGGGTTTAGGGTTTAGGGTTTAGGGTTTAGGGTTTAGGGTTTAGGGTTTAGGGTTTAGGGTTTAGGGTTTAGGGTTTAGGGTTTAGGGTTTAGGGTTTAGGGTTTAGGGTTTAGGGTTTAGGGTTTAGGGTTTAGGGTTTAGGGTTTAGGGTTTAGGGTTTAGGGTTTAGGGTTTAGGGTTTAGGGTTTAGGGTTTAGGGTTTAGGGTTTAGGGTTTAGGGTTTAGGGTTTAGGGTTTAGGGTTTAGGGTTTAGGGTTTAGGGTTTAGGGTTTAGGGTTTAGGGTTTAGGGTTTAGGGTTTAGGGTTTAGGGTTTAGGGTTTAGGGTTTAGGGTTTAGGGTTTAGGGTTTAGGGTTTAGGGTTTAGGGTTTAGGGTTTAGGGTTTAGGGTTTAGGGTTTAGGGTTTAGGGTTTAGGGTTTAGGGTTTAGGGTTTAGGGTTTAGGGTTTAGGGTTTAGGGTTTAGGGTTTAGGGTTTAGGGTTTAGGGTTTAGGGTTTAGGGTTTAGGGTTTAGGGTTTAGGGTTTAGGGTTTAGGGTTTAGGGTTTAGGGTTTAGGGTTTAGGGTTTAGGGTTTAGGGTTTAGGGTTTAGGGTTTAGGGTTTAGGGTTTAGGGTTTAGGGTTTAGGGTTTAGGGTTTAGGGTTTAGGGTTTAGGGTTTAGGGTTTAGGGTTTAGGGTTTAGGGTTTAGGGTTTAGGGTTTAGGGTTTAGGGTTTAGGGTTTAGGGTTTAGGGTTTAGGGTTTAGGGTTTAGGGTTTAGGGTTTAGGGTTTAGGGTTTAGGGTTTAGGGTTTAGGGTTTAGGGTTTAGGGTTTAGGGTTTAGGGTTTAGGGTTTAGGGTTTAGGGTTTAGGGTTTAGGGTTTAGGGTTTAGGGTTTAGGGTTTAGGGTTTAGGGTTTAGGGTTTAGGGTTTAGGGTTTAGGGTTTAGGGTTTAGGGTTTAGGGTTTAGGGTTTAGGGTTTAGGGTTTAGGGTTTAGGGTTTAGGGTTTAGGGTTTAGGGTTTAGGGTTTAGGGTTTAGGGTTTAGGGTTTAGGGTTTAGGGTTTAGGGTTTAGGGTTTAGGGTTTAGGGTTTAGGGTTTAGGGTTTAGGGTTTAGGGTTTAGGGTTTAGGGTTTAGGGTTTAGGGTTTAGGGTTTAGGGTTTAGGGTTTAGGGTTTAGGGTTTAGGGTTTAGGGTTTAGGGTTTAGGGTTTAGGGTTTAGGGTTTAGGGTTTAGGGTTTAGGGTTTAGGGTTTAGGGTTTAGGGTTTAGGGTTTAGGGTTTAGGGTTTAGGGTTTAGGGTTTAGGGTTTAGGGTTTAGGGTTTAGGGTTTAGGGTTTAGGGTTTAGGGTTTAGGGTTTAGGGTTTAGGGTTTAGGGTTTAGGGTTTAGGGTTTAGGGTTTAGGGTTTAGGGTTTAGGGTTTAGGGTTTAGGGTTTAGGGTTTAGGGTTTAGGGTTTAGGGTTTAGGGTTTAGGGTTTAGGGTTTAGGGTTTAGGGTTTAGGGTTTAGGGTTTAGGGTTTAGGGTTTAGGGTTTAGGGTTTAGGGTTTAGGGTTTAGGGTTTAGGGTTTAGGGTTTAGGGTTTAGGGTTTAGGGTTTAGGGTTTAGGGTTTAGGGTTTAGGGTTTAGGGTTTAGGGTTTAGGGTTTAGGGTTTAGGGTTTAGGGTTTAGGGTTTAGGGTTTAGGGTTTAGGGTTTAGGGTTTAGGGTTTAGGGTTTAGGGTTTAGGGTTTAGGGTTTAGGGTTTAGGGTTTAGGGTTTAGGGTTTAGGGTTTAGGGTTTAGGGTTTAGGGTTTAGGGTTTAGGGTTTAGGGTTTAGGGTTTAGGGTTTAGGGTTTAGGGTTTAGGGTTTAGGGTTTAGGGTTTAGGGTTTAGGGTTTAGGGTTTAGGGTTTAGGGTTTAGGGTTTAGGGTTTAGGGTTTAGGGTTTAGGGTTTAGGGTTTAGGGTTTAGGGTTTAGGGTTTAGGGTTTAGGGTTTAGGGTTTAGGGTTTAGGGTTTAGGGTTTAGGGTTTAGGGTTTAGGGTTTAGGGTTTAGGGTTTAGGGTTTAGGGTTTTTTAGGGTTTAGGGTTTAGGGTTTAGGGTTTAGGGTTTAGGGTTTAGGGTTTAGGGTTTAGGGTTTAGGGTTTAGGGTTTAGGGTTTAGGGTTTAGGGTTTAGGGTTTAGGGTTTAGGGTTTAGGGTTTAGGGTTTAGGGTTTAGGGTTTAGGGTTTAGGGTTTAGGGTTTAGGGTTTAGGGTTTAGGGTTTAGGGTTTAGGGTTTAGGGTTTAGGGTTTAGGGTTTAGGGTTTAGGGTTTAGGGTTTAGGGTTTAGGGTTTAGGGTTTAGGGTTTAGGGTTTAGGGTTTAGGGTTTAGGGTTTAGGGTTTAGGGTTTAGGGTTTAGGGTTTAGGGTTTAGGGTTTAGGGTTTAGGGTTTAGGGTTTAGGGTTTAGGGTTTAGGGTTTAGGGTTTAGGGTTTAGGGTTTAGGGTTTAGGGTTTAGGGTTTAGGGTTTAGGGTTTAGGGTTTAGGGTTTAGGGTTTAGGGTTTAGGGTTTAGGGTTTAGGGTTTAGGGTTTAGGGTTTAGGGTTTAGGGTTTAGGGTTTAGGGTTTAGGGTTTAGGGTTTAGGGTTTAGGGTTTAGGGTTTAGGGTTTAGGGTTTAGGGTTTAGGGTTTAGGGTTTAGGGTTTAGGGTTTAGGGTTTAGGGTTTAGGGTTTAGGGTTTAGGGTTTAGGGTTTAGGGTTTAGGGTTTAGGGTTTAGGGTTTAGGGTTTAGGGTTTAGGGTTTAGGGTTTAGGGTTTAGGGTTTAGGGTTTAGGGTTTAGGGTTTAGGGTTTAGGGTTTAGGGTTTAGGGTTTAGGGTTTAGGGTTTAGGGTTTAGGGTTTAGGGTTTAGGGTTTAGGGTTTAGGGTTTAGGGTTTAGGGTTTAGGGTTTAGGGTTTAGGGTTTAGGGTTTAGGGTTTAGGGTTTAGGGTTTAGGGTTTAGGGTTTAGGGTTTAGGGTTTAGGGTTTAGGGTTTAGGGTTTAGGGTTTAGGGTTTAGGGTTTAGGGTTTAGGGTTTAGGGTTTAGGGTTTAGGGTTTAGGGTTTAGGGTTTAGGGTTTAGGGTTTAGGGTTTAGGGTTTAGGGTTTAGGGTTTAGGGTTTAGGGTTTAGGGTTTAGGGTTTAGGGTTTAGGGTTTAGGGTTTAGGGTTTAGGGTTTAGGGTTTAGGGTTTAGGGTTTAGGGTTTAGGGTTTAGGGTTTAGGGTTTAGGGTTTAGGGTTTAGGGTTTAGGGTTTAGGGTTTAGGGTTTAGGGTTTAGGGTTTAGGGTTTAGGGTTTAGGGTTTAGGGTTTAGGGTTTAGGGTTTAGGGTTTAGGGTTTAGGGTTTAGGGTTTAGGGTTTAGGGTTTAGGGTTTAGGGTTTAGGGTTTAGGGTTTAGGGTTTAGGGTTTAGGGTTTAGGGTTTAGGGTTTAGGGTTTAGGGTTTAGGGTTTAGGGTTTAGGGTTTAGGGTTTAGGGTTTAGGGTTTAGGGTTTAGGGTTTAGGGTTTAGGGTTTAGGGTTTAGGGTTTAGGGTTTAGGGTTTAGGGTTTAGGGTTTAGGGTTTAGGGTTTAGGGTTTAGGGTTTAGGGTTTAGGGTTTAGGGTTTAGGGTTTAGGGTTTAGGGTTTAGGGTTTTTTAGGGTTTAGGGTTTAGGGTTTAGGGTTTAGGGTTTAGGGTTTAGGGTTTAGGGTTTAGGGTTTAGGGTTTAGGGTTTAGGGTTTAGGGTTTAGGGTTTAGGGTTTAGGGTTTAGGGTTTAGGGTTTAGGGTTTAGGGTTTAGGGTTTAGGGTTTAGGGTTTAGGGTTTAGGGTTTAGGGTTTAGGGTTTAGGGTTTAGGGTTTAGGGTTTAGGGTTTAGGGTTTAGGGTTTAGGGTTTAGGGTTTAGGGTTTAGGGTTTAGGGTTTAGGGTTTAGGGTTTAGGGTTTAGGGTTTAGGGTTTAGGGTTTAGGGTTTAGGGTTTAGGGTTTAGGGTTTAGGGTTTAGGGTTTAGGGTTTAGGGTTTAGGGTTTAGGGTTTAGGGTTTAGGGTTTAGG
>CM024721.1:57387452-57417439 GCA_014182545.1 Eucalyptus globulus
TGATGGGTGTGGATGGTGAGGATGGTATCATTATCTTGTTCTGCCACAATGTGTGTAGGGGTAGTTCTTGTAGAAAATGCTTTTTCATAAGGTTATATACAATCGTATTTCAATTCATCCTGTTTCATATAGTCAATCTCTTGCAAGTCCTTCTAATTGAAGATATCATATTAGCTTCAGCATGTATTATAAACAATGTACGTAAGCTTGAATGATTTTTTTACCATCACGCAGTATCTATTGGATACTACAATTGCAGCAATTGTTGTTGCTGCTGAGAAGTACCCGCAACTAACTTGAGTTCTTGAGAATGTCTTGTAGATTATCATTACAATGGTGAAACAGTAGCCAGAAAGACAAAGGGGGAACGAAGTTTTCGACCATACAAGTCCCAAAATTTAATGGTGTTGCTTAGAGTTAGGTCGGCTGGATGAAGAGCTAACAAAGTCCCTTTGCTAACATGGCCTCTTTAGTCTATAGAGTTGCATGAGTGCATGAAAAGGTCGCTGTCTGGACACTTGAGAGTTTTTCATAGCTGGGTTGGTCTGATGGTGAGGGTGGTCTGTTACTTTTTGTATAATAGTGTAACGAGGTCCATTTTAGGGGATCTTCTTGTATTATCACAAAAGGCTCACTTGGTGCATCAATTTCAGTAGCATCTTCAATGGGTGTTGGAACTTCAATGATTCAGTGACGTGACATTTGCAATTCTATTCTCTTGAAGTTGAGTTTTTAGTTTAGTGACTTTTAGTCCCTAGTTCTTCAAAACTTAAGGTTTCAATTATCTTGACTTTTGTTTTTGTCTGAAGTTGATTTGGTGATTATCTTATGTTTAGGTCATATACATTGATTGCAGCTCAAATTCAACGCAATGACAGATCAGAAATATAAAAATCGAGCAAGAATGAGGGCTTGGAGAGTAATGGAACCTCATTTTTTTTCTTGAACTTATTGAACTATCAGAATTACAATTAGAAGAATTATATAGGGACTAGAATTTGGAGATGTTTGTATGTAGTGCTCCATTACAAATTACAAGTTCAAGTTTGATTTGTGGAAGTTTACTAGACCGAAATGAGAAAAATTATGTTTTCTTTTTCTTTTTCCAGGTGGTAGATTTATTTTGTGGTATGTCAAGTCACAATAATCTTTAAGACGAGATAAACATCATTGGTTCTCGGCTCATAGGATTGGGGTGCTTTAAGGAGCATTCGGATAGCTGAATCGAAGGTAATTCTTCACTCATACTATGTGAAACATATTTTACATTCTTAAGAAATGTGTCAAATGATATCTTGTATGCAAAAGCATTACATTAATTACTTTTTGTATTTTTAGTTGCAACATAAAACTTCTCATCTTGCACATGTAATGTGTGATATGGAAAAAGATTATGAGTTTGCGATAAGAATGATTTTTTTCAAATGAACTTGGAGCATATCACACACATGTAGTCTATGCAATTGTCAAATGATTTGAAGTAAGAAAGGATGATCTGTAAAGAAATCGTAAAGAATAAACAACTCGATGGACTTTCGTGTGTAATTATGAGGGGTATTTTGTCAACTCATCTGATCAAGAAAAGAAATACAAGAGGTTTGAAGTTAGGTATGGTTATCCTGCTTGTATCAAATTTAAGGTTAACAATGGTGTCTATGAAGTCATAGAGTATGTTTCTCAACATAATCATGCAATTATTATGGAAGGTTAAAAGCATTTGATTAGATGTGGGAAGAATGATATCCAACACCGACAAGGGTGTTATAGTTGATATTATTAAAACTGGCATAGGGGGGATTTTGACATATATGTTTGTAGCAAATGAAGTAGAAAAAGCAAAAACTTGGGTTTCAACTTGCGCAATTGTCAAAAAAAATTGTAGAGAAAAAGATCCAATGGCACAAGTGGGGGAGATTGTCAAAGTCTTCTAAATTATTTTCATTGCATGCAAATGGAAAACTTGATGTTTTTTTATGTTGTACAAGTAGATCGAGATGGTAGATTGACAAATTTATATTGGAGAGATAGCTTATCCAAATATGATTATGACTATTTTGGTCCTGTGCTTGTGTTTGATAACACGTATCATACTAACAGATATAACATGATTCGTGCACCTTTTGTTGGGGTCAATCACCATTGGAAGAATATTTTGTTTATTCATGCATTTTTGTTAGACTAGAATTGTGACATCCCGAAATTTGGCCCTTGATGCAGATAAATGGAATGGTTGTTTCATTGACACCCTTATGGTTAATTTACTCGGAACTGATCACTCTCAAGTTAACTAATCTATTAAGTGAGGCCGTTAAGGGATATAAACGCAATAGAATAAAGAAATGAATCGGAAACCAACCGCTCAACTATAATAATTGGCAAGGGTCAATATGACACCGTTATAATTGATTAGTGAACGGATATAAGTCAATTCGACGGAATTGCGTAGTCGAATTGCAGGTGATTCCACATGATTGCGAAATTCGCGTTGAACAACCATAACCCGATTTTCTATCGATATTATACTCGGGACACATAATTGAAACCTCGCAATTTTTACGACAATCGAGAGTCATCTATGATTTGGAGATGCACAAACGTAGATCAAAAGTTATTGACCACAGGTCAAACGCGCTAAAATCCCTAAAAGCTACCAAATATGTTAGGTTGTACTAAAGTTGCGTTCCGTCAATTTTAACCACGAAATTGAATTCGGTTTTGGGATTCAGACGTTCGAGCATGTCACAATTCATTTATAGGACGTCGTCTCGCCTTTCAGCGAATTTTCATCGAGTTCAGAATTTTGCGGAAAAGTCGCTTTCTGGACAAAAAGAAAATAATAAGTGGAAATTCGGATGGGATGAGGGGTGAGCTATTTGGTTGCCCAAAATGATTTATTTTGGGTGAAATTAGGACTAATTCCTAATTGGTTGAGCTATTGACTTAGGAGGCATGAAGACTTTGGGGTAGTGTGATGATGAGCTTGATATTTCCCTAAGCTCCTCATTGGTTGCCTCTTTAACTTTCATTTTCCCCCCTCTCTCTCTATCCTCTCCATCTCTTCATGCATGCGTTTCCCCCCCCCAACCGAGTAGAGACCAACTCCATTTTTCCTTAGCTTCTCCTTCTCCATCTCCCCTCCATTCTCCTTTTTACCGTCAGCCCCCACCCTCACGTTCAGCTTTACCACACCAGCCACCATCGCCAACATCACCCTCTTCATTTCCTCACCCCACCACATCACGCCAGCAGAAAATCACGCCCAACAAAACCCCCCGATCGCCAGCACCATTCTTCATCTTCACAGCCACACGCCCAGCATAGCCCTCCATCGTCCACTCACCTCACATCCGCGCCAACACCACCCGACCAACAGCAGCCACCAGCACTCGCCCATCGTTCCACCGCCACATCACTAGCCACTAGCTCACCGTCTGCCCGTACCTGCCAGAGCCAGCACCGTCCAGCCCCACTAAACTGAACAGCCTTGAGCAAGAACTTGAGAGGCCATCTCAGCCTCCGCCAAGCCTCCGTTCGAGACACAGTAGTCTTGGGTTCTCGCCGCCTTCGCGTTGCCATTGCCGTGATCCCGCCGTCATCAAATTCTGGTGAGTTAACTCCCTAATCCTTGATTAGGATGTTAATTGCGCTTTAGGGGTGTTTATATTAGTGCTAAGAAGGATTAGTGTTAATTAAGTTGGATTAGTTTAACTTCAGATTTGTTTACTGGACACTCGCGGTTTGCTATTTTTGTGGGTTAAAATGTGCTATGATTTTGAGGTTTCTTCCTTCTTGAAAATGGTCTAAAAATATTTATTAATGACATATATTTTACTCAAGATTTTATGGATTTAAAAGAACAAGATTTTGGCAGAATCTTGCTTTGTGCTGGACCCAGTGACCTTTTTGCGTTTAGAGGATTTTTATCAACTCTTAGGGTTTGATTTTTGAAAGATTTTCTTCACAAAAAAATTTCTTCACATCTTGGAGTTTAACATAGTCAAATTTCAGAGCAAACAAACAAGTTTTTGACTTTCGACCAAGCTGGTTTTGGAAAACAAAATTTCTGGACACTGACACAATTTTGGTAATAGTTTGAGCAATTTACTGCTCTTATTCTAGGAATATCTAGGTCAAGGTGTCTGCATGAAAAGTATTTTTTTAAGTGTCCTTTATAACATATCTAAATTTGAGAATTTTTTCCAAACTCGTTTTGTCATGTTTCTGGAATTAATCTTGGAGACACGCGAGTGGACCTAGTTTCTGCCTGTTCGGGCCGGTTGTGGTCTTGTGGTTGTTCTTGGTGTCTTTCTTGCTAGAAAGTGTGTATTTTGTGATTTGGCTGATTGTTGGCATGTTGAGAACTTATGCGTGATATTATGTGGATGGTTGTTCTATGATGATTATTTATTATTATTGTGAAAGGTGGCCTTATGAGCAATTAAATAGATAAACAATGAGGTGTCGGGTTTGGACACCAAAACTTATTTGCTCAATAAAACAATGAGGTTTTAAACTAGGTACGTGCAAAGTTTGGTGGATTAATTTTGAGTATGAGAGCACCTACGAATTTATTTTCAAAAGTTTTGAACAAAAAATGGGGTTACTCTAAATTGTTTCCAAAAAGAGAGGTTGGACAAAGAATTAGAAAAGAAATATGGTGTCGGGTTTGGACGCCAAGTTTTATGTGCTGAATAAAACCATGAGGTTTCAAATTAGATGCATGCAAAGTTTGATGGGTTGATTTCAAATACGTGACCTCATACAAATTTATTTCCAAAAGCTTTAAAGAAAAAAAAAGTTGTCAAGTTGATTTTGAAAAGGGATTTTGGTGTTTTTTTTTTTTTTTTTTTGGTAAGGAAGTATTATAAAGGGGATGTCAAAAAATAAAGAGGACTAGCTTCAAAAACTTGCACTCAAAAGAAAAAGCTCAAATGAGTGAAAGGAAGCCGGGCAAAGGCCAAGCGGCCAAAACAACAAAAGCCAACACACAAAAGCCAAGGCAAAGACCATAAACACCAAGAGCAAACCAAGACTACAAATCAAGTGAAAATAGCCGGGTCCACCTCCTAGGAGCGTTGTAATCTTCTGATCCTTGGAGAATCCTCCACATTTTTGAAGGTACAAGCCTTGTCTTTGACCATTTTTCATGAGATGCTTCTTCATGGTAGAGATAGAAATCTTCACACCCCTGAAGAGCATATCATTCATATTCTTCCACAGGATGTGGCACAAAGCTCCAAAAGAAAACTGAGCAATGCACTTATTAAAGTCCTTGCCTGAAAGCAAGGCTGAGACCCAAGTAAGGGTATCCTCCCATGGCTTATTCCTCTAAGGAAGACCACATCTAGTCACCCCAAAGAAGGCAACACTTGAAGTAACACGACATCCAAAAAAGAGGTGATCAACTGAGTTAGGCACCTTGTTACAAAGGAGCAGGAAGCAGCTTCAATCCTACCATAAGACATGAGAAGGGACTGTGTGGGCAGCCTTCGTTTGGTGATGAGCCACAGATTCAGCTGGTGCCAAGCAAGATGGCATTGTTCCAGATGAAGCCATGCCAACTGACATGATCCTTGTTCCTTCGAATAAGCTCCCAGGCCAAGGCCACCGAAAACCTACCCGAGGAATCCTTCCTCTAGCAAAACCAATCTAATGCATCAGTCAATGACGGGAGCAGCGAACCCCAACTTTCGATCACCGATCTAGTAGCCTGGCTGTCCTCAGCGAAGAGATTAGCCACCTTAGCCTGCCTAGATAGACCGGATCTATAGATGAGTGAATCTGAAAAGTAAAGGTTCAAGTGACCCCTGGGGTGCCAATTATCAAACTAGAGAGACGTGGTAAGTCCGTCGCCTATCCTCGAGTGGAACCGAAGCCGGAATTTTGTCCTGACTTGTAAAAGTTTCTTCCAGGTCCAAGACCAAAAGGTCGGCTTCTTCACCACCTAAAAGTTCCCCATTTTTAAGAATGTAGAGTGGATCTATCTGCACCAGAGAGACTCTTTGTCTATAAATAAAATCAAAATATGTTTGAGCATAACCACCTTGTTGCACTTACGCAATCTCCTGATACCGAGACCCCCTTCCACTTTAGGCAGGCAAACATCCTCCCAGGATACATTGGCACCTTCTTTGCCCAACTAAGGCCATTTCCAAAGAAATTGTCTAAAGATCCACTCAATTTTGTCCAGCATTGTTGCAAGAAGAATAAAGACACTTGCCCAATAGGCCTGAATGGCATGGAGGACTGACCTAATTAGTTGAAGACGCCTAGCTACGGATAGGAACCAATGAGTCCAAGATTCGGCCCTAGCCGTGATACACCTGACAAGAGCAGCACAGTCCATCTGCCTCATCCTTGACATGATGATTGGAACTCCTAGGTACCGAACTGGAAGGGACCCTTCTTGGAAGCCAAGCTCCTGCAAGATTAGTTCCCGAAAAGTGGAAAGACCACTAGAGAGGAACACCTCACTTTTCCTCTGGTTAGGAATAAGGCCACTCCAAGTAGAGAACCAATGTAGACCTTCTTTAAGAAGCTTAATAGCAGGTAGATGTCCTTCGCATAATAGAAAAACATCATCTGTAAAGAAAATGTGCGAAAGGCTAGTAGGCCTACACCTCTAATAGAATCTAAAATCAGACTGTTTGAAGCACCTCCCAAGGATCCCAGAGAGCACTTTCATCACTAGCATGAATAAGTAGGGAGATAATGGATCCCTTTGGCGCAAGCCCCTTCCACTAGGAAACAAAACCATAGAGCTCCCCATTTAACGCAATGGAAAACCAAGGAGTTCTCGCACATGTCATAATGAGGTGAACCATCCGATCAGGGAATCGGAAAGCAAAGAGGACATTCTCGAGGAACTACCAATCTACGGTGTCACATGCCTTCCAGAAATTGAATTTTATAGCACACTTAGGTGTGTAAGGCTCCACATGAAAACCAGCAAACAACTCCTGTGCCAAGAGGACGTTGTCCGTGATGCAACGTCCCTTAACAAAGGCGCTTTGGGAAGGGTTCACGAGTTCCTAAAGCATTCCCACAACCCTATTTGCCAGCACTTTAGTAATGACCTTGTAAACCGTATTGCAAACAAGCGATAGGTCTGTAATTGTCAACAATAGTTGCATTGGGGACCTTCAGCACCATCACCAGAATGGTATTATTAATTTCCTTTAGGATCCTCCTTGAGATAAAGAAGTCCTTTACAGCATCCATGACCAGTTGACCCACCATATCCCAATTCTCCTTGAACAACTCCATCGTGAAGCCATCTGGACCAAGCGCATTCCCTCGAGCCAAGGAAAAAAGGGTGTCCCGAACCTCTAGGTTAGAAACTAGGTGATCAAGGACAAAGATTTGGTCATCATTCAATTATGCATGAACAATCTCCCTAATGTCAAGGACTGCTGGGGACTCCTGCTCCAATTGAGGCAAAAGAAGATCATGGAAGTAGTCCACGAAGTGTTGCTGAACTTGATGAGGCTCGGTAATTTCGCAACCTGCAGCATCCATCACGGAGAGGATTCTATTCCTCAATTGTCTTTTATTGACATAATGGTGAAAGAACTTCGTGTTCCGATCACCTTTCTCTAGCCATCTGACCCTAGCTTTCTACTTAAAGAAAGATTCTTCTTGAGACTGAAGCTCAGCAAGGGAGCATCTTTGAGCCCTTTCCAGGTCAGCCAAAACCTCATTTGTAGGATCCTAAAAGAGGTAAAATTGAGTCTATTTCAACGCTTCCCTCGCTTCAGAAGTTCTAACAGAAATGTTAGCAAAAGAATATCTGTTCAACTGCTTCAGATGAGCTTTGATGGCCTTTAATTTGTATACAAGCCTAAACATAGGCACCCCCGAACTAGGAGCCTCCCAAACTTGCTTCACAAGTGATTCAAATTATGGGTGTTGCATTCAGAAGTCAAAGAACTTAAAAGGTCTTCTCCTAAGAACCGGATTCTCAACCTTAACCACCATAGGGGAATGATCAAAGATCCCAAGTGCAAGAAAAGAAGCATCGAAGTAGGAAAAAACCTGACTCCAGCAAGTGTTGACGCATGTGTTGACTAAGACCCTATCAATCTTCCTCACCTTGCGCAAAGCACCTGAAGAGGTAGACCAAGTGTATTTGAATCCCACATATCTTAGGTCATCCAGCTCCACTTGGTCAAGGCAATGGCTGAACTCATCAAAACTCGGCGGCCACACATCCGAGCCACCCATTCTATCGGAGGGGTCCTTAATTGCATTAAAATCGCCCATTACAAGCCAAGGAACACTTTGCAAGGAAGAACTTATGGCGACAAGATCCTCCTATAAAGGTCGCCATGATGTGAACGACTACTTAGTATAAACAATAGAGACCACATAGGGCATGCTAGAATCCAACCAACGGAGCTCCCCATGAATAACCTGATCCGAGACAGATAAAGGCTAAAAAAAAACTACAGAAGGATCCCAACCAACATAAATCCTACCCCTCTTAGAGTAGTCCAAATTAGCTCTCCAGCACCAGTTGCCCATCAGATTAGTAGAAATGTTATCAAAAAGATTGTGCGGAACTTTAGTCTCCACAACCCTGATCAAAGATAATCGATTCGCCAAAATAAGATTCCTCACTTCTGCTTGCTTTAGAGGAGCCACAAGCCCTCTAATATTTCAATAGCCTATGTACATATTTACAAGAGGAGAAAATGAGCTTACCTCCTTTTGGAGGATTTACGCTTGGTAGATGGCGAAGCTGGCTTGGTCGCGAGAAGAGGAGAATCTGGCGCCAAGGCAAGCAACTTGTCCTGCAAATTCGATGGAGGATCAAGAGCCAGGGCTAGTGTTCTTTTTGCCAAAGCTGCCTTCGGTGAGGGGCATGGGGAAAGGAGATCATCATCTAAAGATGATAAGAGAGTGTCTAAAGCACCCGTCCCCTCAGCTGGACCCATTGAAGCAGGGTTGCTTTGTTCCGAAGGGCTGGCTATCTCATCCAAAGGCATAGAGGTTCCTTCAGCCTACTTCGAACGGTTCGGAAGTTCCCTAGGGGTTTCCCGTGTAGAGGTAGTAGGTGCTCCCTCTTCACTAGACGCTAGTTTAAATGAAGGAACCTGCCTCAACGAAGAAGTAGGCCTTCTTCTTTTTATTATTTACATGTATCTAGCCTTGCTCTGTAGCCACATAACCATCCAAGCCTGGACCAACTGCCAAAGAAGCGGCCGAAGGGGCAGAAACAGTAGATTTGCTCGTTGAGGTTTCATGAGGCCAAGAGGGCTTATAGGTAGCACTGCAATTGTGGCCAAAATACCTCACACTTAAGGCATTCCACGGGCTTCTATTCATACTCCACGGCTATGGATCTAGCAACTCCATCCACATTGGCTTCCACCGTTGAGACTCTTAGTTGGTTTGCTTGGTTTTCGATTCACACCTTGGTGAAGGAGATCATCCTCTTGCCCTCGGTGTGTTGATCCACGTGAAGGGGCTTCCCAATGGAGCTAGCAATTGCACTAATAGCTGGTGCGGACCAGAGCTCAAGGGGGAGGTTTTTGAGCCTAGTCCATACCGAATAGACGATTGCTTGCTCTTTTTTTTTAACTCCAATAGGGGTTTCCATTACTATAAAATAAGAGGAACCCTAGCAACAGTGAGTGGTCCCTCCTCTAGAATCTTCATTCTGAACACCGGGTCTGGAACATGGAAAAAATAGAAGCCTTGGTCATCAGCCAATACATCTACAAGTTTCGGTCCCCAAGTACTCTTGAGTGTTTGTTCGATGAGCTGAAAGGGAAGGCGCTTCCCCACGAAATACCCCACTAGGAACTCATTCCACATTGGGTCAGCTACCTGAAGAACCTCCATAAATAGGTTAACTACAGCTTTCTCCCCCACAATAGCCGGAGGGAGATAGGACAATTCGTAGCCCTTTGCGGCGAGCCAAGCCACATTGGACCACGGCCTGGCTTGAGGCGGCCATGAAGAGCTCGAAGGCTTGCTAGGGGGTCTATTAAGAGGGCCCCCAAAGCGGCTACGGTCCCTTGAGCACCCATTACGAGGAGACTTGGCATTTGGCCCACTAGCAGAGCCACCTCCAATAAGGGCGAAACCCCCCATGGGACGAGAGTCTTGAGTCGGCTTACCAGCTGGCCTCTCAACATAATTGCGAGGAGGGGAGCTCAATCCTTTCCCTTTTCCCTCACCTATTCAAAGCTCAGACGGAGAAGCCACCATCGAACTCAACAACTACAGTCCAGCCAACCTCTATAGAAAAGCCAGAAGGGAAGGTTCCATACCAGGGCCTTAATGTGAGGTGGAAGGACGATTATAGGCTCATACATCACCACTCAGCCCGAGTTGATCTCCCAAACCAACACTCGAAGCTCCCGCGAATAGAGACTCCAGCAATGATAGATCGAGCGAACCAGAAGCACCTAAGGTAGATGAGATCTCCTCAACTGGGAAGAAATAGGCCAAAACCTTTGGTGGGGATTTAGAGGGATCCAAGAGGAGGAAAACCCCTAAAAATCACTGCCAACGGACGGCTGAATCGCTCAAACCGAGCGAAACACCAGAAGCAGTGAACAGGAGAAAAGTTGCCTCTTTTGAGAGAGACAGTGAATAGTAAATCGGGTAGAAGCAAATGACCCCCCAAATTTGTATTGTTATTTGCGGCTAAACACATAAATTATGGATGATCACAATTTTGGGTTGAGGATTTTGGTGTTCTTGGCTATGTGATGGAATTATGCGTGATTTTGATGGTTTCTATGTACTATGTTGTGCAATTGATTGCTGGATAGTAGTTACCGATTTTTATTACAAAACTTGGTTTTATGGGCTTTTAGATGGAAAAATGCCAGGTGTCGGGTTTTGACGCCAATCTTCATGTACTATATAAAATCGTGGAATTTTAAAATAGGAGCGTACCAAGTTTTATGGTTCGCTTTTGAATACGTGAGCATGCAAGATTATTTTACTAGGATTTGTAATAAGAAAAAAAATAGCCAAGTTATTATTTGAAAACAAGGCATTTGAATGCAAAGTATGGTGTTCTTGGCTAAGTATGTGCTCATGTGGTCACTAAGTGAACCCATCCTGATGTGTATGATTACGCGGGACGATGCTCCTTTGCGGAATGCCGTCTAGGTAGAGGATGCTAGACGTTGCCGTGCCCGACAATGCGAGACAATACTCGGTTATGCTAGATGACCACCGACTATTGAGTTGGCCGTGGCCGATGGGTCGTAATAATTGGAACATGCCTGAATGGTTGTGCTATTGCGCTTGATTATAGGGCAAAATTATATGGCACGGTATGGGACATGTCATAACGGTTTTATCTTATAATTAGGGCCCTTGTGATTGTTTAAATGATGCGAATGATGTGTTCCGGTTATTACATGTGATATTTATAATGTTATATGTGATGCACTAATATGCAGGGACATGCCGAGGTAAGGTGAGTTTTGTATGGTGCGTATTTAGGACTGCCTTTGAGGCAAATTTGCATTGTAATCGATGTTTAGGGTTTTGATTCACTGAGATTTCTCTCACCCCGTTGTGGTTAACCTTTTTTAGGGTCGTAGCGTGGAGATCTGCTGAGTGTAGATTTGGTGGGTGCAAGATGCAACACTTTCTGACTGGCCCTATCGCTAGTGAAGTTTAGGTTGACCTTAATCCCTGAAGGTTTTGGGAGGGTCGATAGGAAGTGGCCATGGAAAGGCTTGTAAGTGTTAAACTTCCTAAGGTTAATAGTTGATAATCGAATATGATGTTTTCAACAATGGCCGTCGTGTTTTTACCATCCTTGTGTTTGTTGGTTGGCCAGGTGTTTATTTAATTCGCTTCCGCATGTGCTTAATTGAAATACGAAAAGAATGGGTCGACAACGTATCTTGAGACGTCACATTTTTAGTCGACCATCAAGGGATGTTTGCGTGCTTGGGGTTCAGGGCGTGACAAGAATGTATAATAATTTATTTGGTTATTTAAGATGTTTTTGAAGTCTATGGGAAATAAGGCTCTAAAAACCAATTCACTGCCCAAGACCAAGCTATGGCAAAAGCCATTCGAATCGTGTGTTCGAATATACAACACCAATTATACATTTGACACATTGGGAAAAATGCCAATCAAAACATTCTAGATCTTGTACTGTAAGCTGGGTTTTAAGGATAAATATTTCTTGACACTTATATATAGATGCAAATCGGAGGATGAATTTGAATCTATTTGGAGGGAAATGGAAAACATGTGGGGTACTAAGAATAACAATAGGCTTTGGAGATTATATGGCCTTAGATATAAATGGAGTTTAGCTTTTGGTCCTAATACCTTTACAAGTGATATAAGATCAAGTTAATGGAGTGAGAGAACCAATAATGTCTTCCAACATATGTCGACTAAGACATTATCTCTTGTAGAATTTGTCCATCACTATGAAGAACAACTAAAGTACATGAGAGAAATTGAAAATCAAGATGATTATAGTTCTCGTGGAGAGCCCAGATTGTAGTCTCTAATAATGGGATCTTGATGCACGCTACTTCATTGTATACTCATACCATTTTTAAAAATTTTAATGTATAATTGTTGCAAAGTCTCCCCGAGCATATTTCAAGTATTACAATCGATGGATCGGTCTGTTTATGTACTCTAAAGTGTTTGAAGATTGAACGTGAAAATGTTGTCAAATATAATCCCATAGACTTTTCACTTTTTTGTGATTGCAAATTATTTGAATCAAAAGGGTGGTTGTGTTACCATGCCTTGAAAGTGTTGATTGATAACATATAAACTATGGGCATTCTATCTTCCTACATTTTGAAAAGATGTGCCAAGGGTGCCAAAGAAGGAATTGTGAATTATGAATGTCATCAAATGTCTTCAGATCCTTCTAAATTTAATCAATTTTCCATGTTAATGCAAGAATTTTTTGAACTAATGAGTTTGGGAGCCGAAGATGTAAATACTATAACTATAATGAGGAAGAATATGAAAAAAGCAAAGGTTGAAATTGCATCATCCGAATCAAGTGTGGTTGTCATTGATAATGCTATTGCTGATGATGATGATTTGACGATTCTTTGTGCGAGATTTCAGTTTTGGAACCCATTCGAAGGAAATGAAAGGGAATAAGTTATGAAAGGCTTAAAACCTTAAGTGAGAAAAAGAAGAAAAAATCTAAGAAAAGAACACCTCATACATGAATAGAAACTCGAAGTGAGTGACATATTATTCTACTCAATCTTATTGTTAAATTCTTCACCTATGTTATATAATGCGAATTAACATATTTATTACTTTGTAATATAGAGTTGGCTATCTAAGCAACACATAATGAAACTCATTTCCTTGACTATTTGAGTAATTCAGATTAGTTTCGAAGTGCCTTTTCTCCTAGCAATGTTGGTGGTCCTTCAGTAAATCCAAATTTTCGCAATTAGGTTTGTCGCTATTAGTCCTCAATTTGTATTTACATCTTACTAATTTGTTAACTTTTTTATATAGGTGCAGTAGCCACCGTACTTCATGCCTCCAGGGATATTGAATGGGTTTTGCCCATTTCCTAATCAAGAACTTAATAATTTGGAGTATTAATTTATCTATAATGGACTGTGTGTCACGACCCCAACTCCACCTCCAGGGTCACGAGAGACAAGGGTTATTTTTGCAACGTCCTAGGCATATCGCCATCCCATTCTTTTTATCTTTTCATTAAGCACATGCAGAAGCATTACAAACAACACTTAGCCAACGATAAGCAACCAAGAAAACAACAGTTTAAAAACATACTGTGATGAACCGTGATGTCACTCTAGACCCTCAACTATAGTCTTTAATTTCTATTACGCAAGCAAAAGAATATACACTTTTCATATAAAGACATTTCACTTAAGAACGAATTTCAAAATGATAACACGCTTCTCTTCATTCATCATAAACATGGATTACAAGAGGAAAACGATATCTTGGCAATTACATCATGGCAATACACACATCAAGATGACCGAACAAAACACTTGGGAGAGGCCAAAAAGGTGCCTAACTCCTTTACCTAGTAGTTTTCCTCATCCACTACATTCCTCCATACCACGTGTGCCTCCTAATCCAAGCTTAAACATCACCAACGGATGGGGCCAAACAACCTCACATTCACGTTGAGATACATGGACACAAAACGCATAAGAAAAAGATTAGGGTGTCCATCATCTATCCAGAAAATATAAATATAATGAGTCAAAACGAGGGCAGAATCTCAATCCTTAGAGTTCATATACACGCCATCTACCTGTATAGGTGCGCCATAAGTCACTTAAGGTGTCACATCCATAGCTAATAATCTGAGAGGAAAAATAAGGGGTGAGCAACAATGCCCAGTAAAGGATAAAGCATGACATTAAACAATGAGATCCTAGCTTTGCTCATTAGTGAAAATTGCACCAACATAGTGAATCATCATCACGATGGACTACATCAAATAGGGCCGCATATGGTAGCAATGATATCATGTGAACTAGACAAGCTAAAGTGAGTATAATGCATGAAGACTACACCACAATGTGCATATGAACACCATTCATGGATCACACGGCACACGTAATCCCATTCATGCATCTCATGACACACGGCAACACCATCACATGTACTCACACGCCTTGTTGATTAATTTCAATATGTAAGCATTTCATATTCACCCTTGAAACGGATTGCACCCGGCATGCTGGCCAAATCTGTTCGAGCCATTTCCGGGTCACTGCTCGGACTTCTAGGGGACGCTGGCCCCAAGGCATCTCCCTCTGAGGCATCCCGGTGTCCAAAGGTTGCTGCCCTTGTGACTTCAACCGAGGCCTCCCAAACCTCATTGTTTGGGGCATCCCCGCTCCCCAGTGGCATCACCGGAATGCTATCCGATGGAACATATCTTAATTGGATTTGTTCACACATTTCACCACGTCACAATCTTCCATTAGGACACACTTTTAACACCACTAGTACACATATGCATCACAACACAGCATGCTCGGTGTACAAAGATCTCAATGCATTAGCATGCATGAAACAGATTTTCCCTTCACATCGCCTTACAAACCTATCACACATGATTCCACATACATGCTAAGCACCACACACGTATAGCCATCAAGCATAAATTCTCAATATGCCAAAAATCATCTAAAATCATGAAATAGGCATTTCAGCAAGCAAAACACCAAGAACAGCAACAAGACCACAACTAGCCACACCAATAGAAACTGAGTCCACTCGCACGTCTCCAAGATTAAATCCAGAAACAAAACCAAACAAGTTTAGAAAATTCTCAAACTAAACATGTTTTAAAGAACACTTAAAAAAAACACTTTTTTGTGAAGAAACTTTGACCTAAATCTTTCTAGAATAGAACCAGTAAATCGCTCAAATCATTACCAAAACTGTGTCTGCATCCAGAAACTACATTTTCCAAAACCAGCTTGGTTAGAAGTCCAAAACTCATCCATTTGCTCTAAAATTTAACTATGTTAAACTTCAATATGTGTGGAAAAGCTCTTCTAGAGAAGCAATTTCAAAAATCGAACCCCAAGAGTTGATAAAAACTCTTTGAACACCAAGAGGTCACGGATTACAACATAAAAATGAGATTATGTCTTGCATGCAACAAAGCTGAAATCTTAATCCTTTAAATCCATAAAATCTTGAATAAAATATATGTGATCAATGAAGATGCTTAGAACGTTTTTCAAGAAGAAAGCAACCTCAAAATCGCACCACATTCCAACCCACGAAAATATCAAACATCGGGTGTCCAGTAAATAGATCTGGAGAAAAATCCAAACTCAGCTCCTTTGAGCACATCTCATGCTAGCTTAGTAACCATAAACCTTCAAAAAACTCACATGCAATACTTCTCACACATCACAACATACATGCAAGCTAAAGTTGTGACATCCCTGATTTTTAGTCCTATTTTCTACTGAATAAATTGGGCATTTTATTGACGTGCCTATAGGGTTGTTCTCAGAGCTGATCACTCTTGAGATAACTAGACCATCTAATAAAGCCATTAAGAATTTTAATGCAATAGACTTGAGAATTCGACCAAGAATCGACTTCTCGGCTGTGTCCATCTTTAGAGGCCATCACGGTACAGTTAAAAATTGATTTGAGGTTCGAGATAGGTCTATTTGACAGAGATGTGTGATTAATCGTGGGCGACACCACTAAATTAGAAAATTCTTGTCGACTGGCACTAGACTGATTTTACTATCGTTTTGGTATCATGTGTCCGTATTTGAATCCTCGATATTTTCATGACAACCGAGAGTCACAAATGAGTCAAGGGGTTCATTGTAGCTCGAAAAGATTGACCACGGATAATTTGCACTAAAAATTTCTGAAAACTACCCGGTAGCCTAGGTCACGCTAAAAACGTGCCGAATTGAAATTAACTGTGAATTCAAGTCTGATTTTAGAAATTGAAGATCTCGTCATGTCACAATCAATTATAGGAGTGTCGACTCAGTCTTAGAATATTTTTTTGCAACTTGACACGTTTTGGGAAAAAGTCGCTGTAGGGCTTTTTTTGTGCAGAAAAAGCCGAAGATTGTTTTTTATGGCAAAATTGGGAAGCATGATGGATACAAGGGTGAGGAAAATTATCAATTTGATAATTGAGATATCAATCGAAATGGTAAGGGCCAAATGAGGTTAAATCAAGTAAAGTAATGTGTCCAATTGAAGCCAAATGGTGCCAAATTCGTAGCTCCCCCTCTCCCTAGCCATTTGGACCATTTCATGGGTTGTGGAGCGTGCCTTGGTGGCTCAATGACAGCCATGGACCCTTGGCTTGATGGACAAGCTTGTGGGGGCTACAATTGGTTGGAAAAGTGAGGTATGTGGCCCCAAAACCCCATCCATTCCCTCTCTCTCTCCCTCATCCTCTCTTGGCCGACCAAACTCTCATTCCCTCTCCATTCTTGATTCCACCAGCAGTAGAGGAGAAGCTAGCACCGTCGCATGCCAAGCCATCGCCAAAGTCATGCCATTCACTATTGTCCGCCTCACCTGCAAGCCGTCCGCCCGTGACCCGCCTCCCCACGCCATCCAGCAGCTCCGTTCAGGCATTCCAGCCTTGGTTCAACTACTGCAAGTGGCTGAGCAAGCCACTCGAGCCGCCGGTTTGGACCCGAGACCATCTCGTTGCTTCCCCCGAGCCTTGCTGCCCTAGCCGAGGTTGTTTTCTTCTATTTTGCAGCCAAAACAGAAGCTTCTTGAGTGGGTTTCTAGCAGGCTTTGAAGGCCGTTTTGAGGTGCTTGTGGGCCTTGATTCCTAGGCTCTCTTTGGAGTTAAACATCCCCCGCGACATTCCCTACGTTTCAATCCGAGCGGATTGTTAAACAGGTTAGTTTAGCTCACTAATCCTCACTTAGTTTGCTAATGATGCTTACGAGAATTAGTGTTAATTAAGTAGGATTAGGTGGTTATATTAGTTTAGATTAATTAATTTAATGCCTTAATGATGCATGTTAGACAATTGGTTAGTGCTATTAGTTAGCGAATTGTCTATAGTATTTATTGAATGCATCATTTTTCCCGGACTATTTTGGCTTCCAATTAGGCAATACGAGACTAAATTGGATTTATTATTATTTAATAATTAATTTTTGTAATTATTTATTTATTTATTTATTTTCTGAAAATTCAATCGGGATGGCTGGTGACCGGAATTTTATGTTGATTATCATGGCGCGGTCTGTTTATTTATTCAAGCTTTGATTTGCACCAATTGATTTAATTGTGGATTTTTAGGATATATTCATAAGTGAATTGTTTTCGAGTATTTGATTGAGAATTAATTGCGTATATGTTGTCAGTATCGATAGTAGATTGATGAACCACGGGAAAAGTGTTGTGTCATAGTGGATTAATGATAGGTTATATATCACTTTGAGAAAGCACGTGGGCTTGGTGAGTTGGCTTATCACCTTGAGAATGCACGTGGGCTTGGTGATTAAGAATGGCATCTCGAAAGAGACACATAGGCTCGGTGACCTGATGCATCACTTTGGAGAATGCACGTGGGCTCAATAATTAAGTATGGCATCTTGGAAAAGAAACGTGGGCTCAGTGACTTGATGCATCACTTTGGAGAATGCATGTGGGCTCTATGAGTAAGTATGTCGTCTCGGAGAATGCATGTGGGCTCGGTGAGTTGGTCAATCACCTGGGAGAATGCACGTGGGCTCGACGACTAGATATTCCATCGTGAGGAATGTATGCTACTAATTGAATGACTGGGGAATGTTCTGATTGATATGTAATCAACTAGTTTGATTGATCGACAGTGTGATCTGTGTTGAATAATTTGGGTGCCTATTCGAATTGTGCAAATTTGCAAGTGGAATCTGAGGCCAAGGTAACTCATTTGTCCTGTGTGTGCATTGGCAGCTCATAGTGTATTGGTTTACTAATCGAGTCTCAATAAGGTAGAACTCGCTGAGACGTTGTCTCATTGGTTAATGTATAACCATTTTCAGACCCCTAGATGGCAACACCTCCACCTCCTCGCCCTCTTATGCACTTTGGCATTCCGAAAGAAGACATAGAGATAGAGTACCACTTTCATATCCACCCTCTCCCGGAAGGACTAGAGTATGTGCTGTTTAAGTCCACTATCTAGGTTGATGTGGGTCAGAATGCCTTAAGGCTCCATGAGTATTGGTCGTGGTACCACCACTATTTTGATGGACAAAGAGAGAGACCCATCCTGGAAGGTGATATGCCTATGTACGTTTCAGAAGAAGCATTCGGAGGAGGAACGGAAGACCCTCAGGACGGGTCGGTAGTGGATGCTAATAATCCTCAGGAAGAGGATATTGTTCATACTCTCATGTACTCAGTCGATGATGACAACTAGAACGGTGATGAAGGGGAGATCATAGAACAGGAGGAGTGGCAGGAGGATGAGCCTATGGAGCAGGAGCCCGTGGACGAACTGGCGAATGAACCTAAGGACGAACCTGCAGATGAGCCCATGGACGAGGAACCTAAGATGAATTTTGAGGAAGAAGAGCTCGAGGACAAACCTAAAGAAGAAGAAGAAGAAGAAGAAGAAGAGGAAGAAGAAGAGTATGAAGAGGAGCATGACCTCGAGGAGGATCTTAAATACAACCCGGATGAGGAATGAGATCCCATCCTATTTGCAAACCTAGGTTGTGGACTGATATATAATAGGTCAAACGTTTGTAAATAGTATTCTCATATATACTATATGGTTTGCATGTATAAAAGTGTGGTTGTGGTTTTCATGTTGAAAAATGTAGCTCTACTTTTCTATCCCATTATTTTATTGTCTGGGGATTTAATATATGCTTCCGCATGCGTATTAAAATGAAAGGGTCAACGATGCGTCTTGGACCTCGCTATTAATCGACCAGGTGAGGGATGGGCACGCGTTTGAGGATCGGGGCATGACAAAAGTTATTCAAAGATCTAGCTCCTACAACCCAAAATCCACTAGATCGAGCTAAACCACCCTCAACCGTTGAGAGGATGTCGAAGTTTAATACCTAGCTTATTCCCTTACTTAGTTTAGAACTCAAAAACTGCTTTCTCGAGCTCTCTTGAAGGCTGGCTGCTTCTCTGGTCACTAGCCCTTCAAAGAACAGTAAGGAAACAAGATGAAAATGAGAGAGGGATGCGTCGGGTGTATGAGAGGAAGAAGGCAGAAGAAGAACAAATGGGGAGGAAAAAATAAAAGTAGAAGTTGGGCAAAATGATTACTTTCTTGGGAAATTTTCCCTTGCTGTAGCCATGCAAGGGAGGAGATTGGCTAAGGGATTTTCAGGGCCATCAAGAGGATTTGGGGGTTGAGGTTTCGGCTAAGGGAGGGAGTAGAGCTGAAACTTGCATGAGGAAGCTAAAGTCAAATGCATAAAATCCTTAATTTTGTCCTTTTCCCCTTGGCTTACCTGCCCTAACAAAGTTTAGCCTAAATTAAAATTAGCTAATCCTCTTCCTAGTCCGAAGTTTTCAGCCACTTCTAGTACTAGGCACTAATTAAAATTTTATTCCAAGATCCTCCATTATTAATGTGACCAAAAACTTAGAAGGATGGCACACACACCTTTAAGTCATACTTTCTAATATCTAAGGACCTTACGTCTAAAATTAATTTCATATGCATCAGAATGTCACTAATTAGGTCATAAGAAAACACCATCAAAAATTCGAAATCGCTCGAATTCACACAAGACAAACATTGGCCAAAAATCTCGGCATTTATCCTCCTTAATCAGGCCTTCCACACACGTCCAGTCCACGGGCCTTATTTATAGTCCACCATCATCTCTCTCTAGTTTGAACTCAGCCCAAAATTAGGCTCACTAGGCCATCACACGACTAGCCCACACGCAAAGCCCATCGGGTGATCCACCTATCTTAATTCCTCTTCCGTTGACAATCACAAGCTTAAGCGAACTTCAAAGGCTGAAATTTTGAGATGTCACACATACAATTACATTAGTTACATTACAAGCCCATTTTTCATAGGCCGTTATATTTACAACCGCTACATTTTCTATGCTCCAAAGGCCGAGTAAACCTTAGCTTCTCTAGCAAGATTGCAACTCCAGCATTAATGGGAGACCTCAATGCCTACAATTCTAAAAAACAATAGGGTGAGTCGTGGACTCAGCAAGTAAAACCCACTAATTTCCGGGTAGGAGGATGCCTCACCCATCAACAAGCATATATTTCATCCAAAACAATAGTCGATGGTAGATCAATAGCAAAATAAAAGCTTTGTCTTGGATGAAATATGAGAAATCCTCAATCAATGATATGCAAGCATAACCCAATATTAATCCACACCATGAGGAACTCACGCCTCACTAATGATATGCAGTATAACCAAAATCAATTTCATAAAGTGAGGAACTCATGCACACGAGATTCATTTATTAATAGTTGAAATCCATCGACTCTTCTGAAATCCACTGGGCCTCCGAACTTAATCGGGCAACATCCCCTAATCGAAAAGTGATGGCTAGAATTATCACAACATCTCATCATTTTGACAATGCATCCCGTTGGCGAGGGGGCAACGTTGCCAAATCCATCGGTCGATGGCATAAATGAGTCCATCGTATGTCCATGCATCAAACATCATAATCCAATTCTTATCTTCACTTTTAGTTCAATGGCCCAAAGCCGCACCATGCATAAGTGTGTGAAATGACTTATCAGAACCGAGACGTTGAACATGCCAAGCGCGAATTAAGGGTGGCGGCTTGATTTAACATGTTTGAGCACTGATCTAGTACCTAACTTGGCTCGGGAACGATGTACCTTGATATCGCACTGAGACCATGATAGGACCGACCTATCGTGACATGTTCACCGACCAAGTACCAAGCTTGGCTCGGGAACAATATGCATCAATATCACACCGAGACCATGAAAGGGCTTGCCCATCGTGACATGTTCGTTGACCTAGTACCAAAGTTGACTCGGGAATGATACGCCTTGATATCGCACCAAGACTAAGAAAGGACCGATCTATCGTGATCCCACATATGTCAATGCCAACAAAACCTTTTTTCGGAGCTCAGAGTGTGAACTAGAACATGCACTTATGAAAGCGGTTATAAATAGTTTTGTAAGGAAATAGCAAGCTTTTAGAAAAACGCTTTTTCAAATAGGTTCGTATCAAAAGCAAATCAAACAAACACACAAACTAGGCTTCTTCCAAAACAACTCAAGCCAAAGTACAAGCCAAAGCTCATCAAACAAGGATCAAAATAAATCAGGGAACAAGGTCTAAACTAATCCAAGTAAATATAACCAAACTTCAAGCATCAACAAGTCCATCAACTTTGGTCAAGGACTCGTCACATGCTTGGAATAGCGTAACCCAACGTCCTAACCAAATATTAGTAAGTTTTACTTACTACACTTCAAGGCATGGCCTAGGTGACCGAGCAACGTGCAGGCTAGCGAACGAGCAAGAGCGCGTGGCCACGAGAAAGAGAGAGGGCAATGGTGAGGGTGAGGCCGAGAGAGTGAGGGAGGAAGAGGAGGTGGTGTGGAAATGATGGGAGGGAATGCCTCTATTTATAGGCAAACCCCTCATGATGATATTTCCAAATGGACCAATCATCTTCATATAGGTGGACAATCTAGGTTGAGGAGGTGGCAAGCTAAAGAGATGGGTGGCAAGTCTAGTTCCTAGGGGCAACACTTGCTCATCTTTCCATTGATCCACCTAAGGGTTGAGTCATCATGAAATAATTATATGCAAGTATTATGGGGACACCTAAACCAATGACTAAGCCCGTCCCATTTAATGTTTGGATATGGAGTAATCATTATGTTAGATATCTTCATATTACAAACTTGCTCTCCAAGTTTTTAGGTTAGGAGGCATTATGGCATATTCTTTTGAGGGACACCTCAACTTGGCATTGAAGAACTAGAGTCCAAGATATTTAATGCGTCCTTATCCTAAATTAAGAAGACTCTAGATTAGCCTTGTTGTCACGCCCCGAACCCAGGGCATGAGCACATCCCTCGGCGGTCGATCAAATTGTGACGTTCTCAGCACGTGTTGTTGACCCATTCTTCTTATGCACATGTGGAAACAAATTAAATAAACACCCAGACAACTAACCAACATAGGGATAGTAAAAACACTTGCCGACACCTTTTTCACAAACTGCACTTTATAAACACCTCAACTTAGCCCTACAAGTCTATGTACTGGAGACTATCCCAAAAGAAAACTACTGGGCCACCTACACTCTGGACCTTTCCGCTTCGGGTTCTGGATGCTTTACGACACCATCCGGGATGTCGATATCCAAAGGATGAGCTACCTCTGCTCCGGGCCCTTAAGCCTTGGAACCCAAGTTCTCCATGATGTCATTTAGTATATCGATATCCATGGGGTGAAGTACCTCTTCCTCCTCGGTTTCGATAGCAGGCTCGTCAAAACCTTCAAGAGGACCCTCCCAGACCCCATTAGGCTCGTTAAGGAATCATGCTTTGAAGCAATGAGGTACCAAGTGAGATAGGCCATCGTCGACCCAAATAGTGGTCACCACGAGCTTACGGGTCTAGTTGGTCTCAAGAATGGGGAAAAAGGTAGACTCGGACTCCACCTCTCGTGGACACCCAAAATGGATGTGACAAACCTCTATACTAAGGACCTAAAAATATTTAACAATGACGGGGCGACATAAAATCTCAATGAGTCAACACCCTAAACCCCGATTAGGACGAGAATTCACTCAGAGGGAGTCTAAACAGGCATCACACACAAACTTACCTCACCTCAGCACATCCTTGCACATTAGTGTCTCGCATATATCATATGCATACATCATACATATTTAATAATTGGAACACCTCAATTTATCTTTCAAACAATCACAGGGTTCCGATTATAAGGTAAAATCGTTATGACACATCTCATTCCCTACCACACAATTTTACCCCATAATAAGGCACAGTTATCTCAATCACTCAGGCATGTCCCAGTTATTTACAACCCAACGGTCACGGCCAACGCAACAATTGGTGGTCATCTGGCATAACCAAGCGTAGTCCTGCTTCGTCGAGCATGGCAACGTTTATATCTAAACAGCATTCCATAAAGGAGTATCGGCCCAACCTCCACTACAACCAGCATGCGTTGACTTTAGGCATCCGACTTGAGCGGGCATTGTCCCGCGTGAACGCATCATAATGGGTTCCAATAGTGACCACATGCACATCCATATTTGGCCGAGAACATCGTACTTTGCACTCAAATACCTCATATTTCAAATAATGGACTTGGCCAATTTTCTTCATATTAAAAATTCCCGGTAAAATAATCGTGCGTGGCCACACATTTAAATCGAACTAGTAAGCATGACACTCTCCTATTTCAAAATCCCACGATTTTATATCGTACATAAAATATTTTTGGTGTCAAAATCGACACCTAGTATTTTTCTAATTAAATACCATAAAATCGGATTTTTGCAATAATAATCAATAATCATCACCAAGCACTCATTGCATAAATAAGCAATTAAATTCACATATAAATTCAACCACGAAGATCAACGTAAAATTATGCTAAATGGCTATTCTGTCATAATTTACGCTAATTATAATTAATTAAATAAATTGCAAGTAATTATATAAATTGCATATTATTTAAATTAATCCACTTAATTAATCTAATTAAGCTAATTGGACTAACCTAATTGAGTTAATTAAACTAATCTAACTAGGCTAACTATATTAATCTAATTAAGCTAACTAACTAACTTAACTAACCACCTAACTAAACTAGTCTAGGTAACTAACTAACCTAACTAACTTAGTTACACTAACTAAACTAACCACTAATCCTTAATTAAGCCTAAACTAATCCACTAAATGCAATTAACTTCCTAATCCAAGATTAGGGTGTTAACTCACTAGATTAGCAAGGCGATGAGTTCATGGCAACAGTGGCGCAAAGGCAGTGAGATCCTGCAACTATGTCGTCACCAACGAAGGCTTGGATGAGGCTGAAAATGGCAAGGGTTCACGGCCAAAGAGCTGGAAGTTCAGTTCTATGGCTGAGCTGATCAAATTGTATAGGCAGCTAGTTGGTGTGGTTGAAGTGGCTAGACGACGAGCTGGACGAGCAGGGGTTGGTGGCTAACGGCTAGGTGGCTCGGTGGGCTGGGACGACCAATGGTGAGGCCTGGTTGAGTGGAGCTGGCTGCTGGCTGTTAGATGGGACAATGCGGACGGCCAAAGGCATTGATCTGCTAGTGACGCTAGACCAATGTTCACGAACCGACAGGTGAGGGATGGCTAGAACAAGTTGGAGTGGTTGTTGGCTGTGGCTGGCGTCGAGTCAAAATGGAGCAGCAGCCAAGTGAAGAAGAAGAAGAAGAAGAAATAAGGAAGAAGAAGAAGCATAAGGCTCGGCTGTGGGGGATGCGCATGTTCAAATAGAGAAGAGAAGGGGGGGAGAGAGTGAACAATGGGAGAGGAAGTCAAGGCCATGGCCAATAAGGGCTAAGAGGAAATATCCAAGCACTTGAGTGGCTTTTGCCACAAAATCTTCAGCCACAAAGTCTTCAACCACTTTAGTCCAAGCATCAACCAATGGCAACTTAGCTCCCAAATTCCCCAAATAAACCCCTTTGGCAGCCCAACGTTTGATTCACAAAACCAAATTCAATTTCGTGGTTAAAATTGACCAAACGTGATTTTAGTACAACCTAACCTACCGGGTAGCTTTTAGGGATTTTAATGCGTTTAACCTATGGCCAATCATTTTGGATTTGCATTTGTGCATCTTCGACTCGTAGGTGACTCTCGGTTGTCATAAAAATCACAAGGTTTCAATTACGGGTACCAAGTACAAAATTGACAGAAAATCAAGTCAGTGTCGTTCAACACAAATTTCACAATTACCAGTTTCAATTGCGTGTTTCCGTTGAATCAACCTATATTCGATCACTAATCGATTATAATGGTGTCGTATTGACCCTTACCGATTATCACGATTGAGTGATCAATTCCTGATTGAATTCTCAAGTCTACCGTGTTTATATCCCTTAACAGCTTCACCTAATAGGTTAGTTAACTCGTGAGTGATCAGTTCCAAGAAAAAGAATCATAGGCGAGTCGGCGAAATGCCCATTTCATATTATTGAGGTGGGGTCAAAATTCAAGATGTCACACTTGCTTCTGAAGTTGGACGTACAGCCCTCTCCCCTTCCAAGTTGGGCGTGTTGCCCTCTTATCTTGTGGTAAGAACAATTTCGAGTAATTTTTGAAATCAGCGTCAATACCTTATTAAATGGGCTCAAAAATTTATAAAATTTTAATATATTGTAGATAAGACCCTAAATGATATATATATATATATATATATATATTATGATGAAAGCCAAGTCCAATTCGTTCTGTGGAAAGAGCAGAAAATTATTGAACACAACCCAAAAATTCATCCATCGAGCAAATTCAACGGTCGGAGAGAGAGACTCATTTCAAAGTTCAAATCTTCACAAAAATATTTGAAATTTTTATATGTTCTATACTTGGATGTGCTTTAAAACTTTTGTGAAGAAAGAATGTTTAAATTCGAAAGGAAAATGTTTATAAAAGATCGAGAAGACAATCCAGTCACTATTTTTCTATGCTAGGCAGGTTCTATACGGTAATTGATTGGTCCTTCGTCCCAACCATTTCAACTTAGAAAAATCTTAAACTTAAGTATGTTATATATTAAGGTGTTTTGAACAACATTTATGAAGGAAGTTTTTTCAAATTCAAAGTACACAGAGCTCTGTAAAATTGGAAAATGGAAAAGGTCTAGGGATTTCGATAAACTGAAGAGTCAAAACCTATGGAACCTTAAGTGGCAAGCCTAAGGAGAAGGGGTGGCACTCTACTTGACCTTCAAGATCCCTTGTCATCAATCTTCTAGGGCATAAGTCACTCCCTACCATTAATGAGCTTATGACTCTGTAACATCTCAGATTTTCAATCTTGTTTTTCATTGAATAAATCGTGCATTTATCAAGGCAACCTTATTTTGGTGAGTTTTGGTGGCTGAATTTCAGCCAAGGAAGTGCTAGTGTGGCATCCCAAAATTCAAGGCAACCTCTAGATGTATTAAAGTCTATTATTAGGTAATGAAAATGCCTTTGGTTTATGCTTTAGCTATTGATTTTCTTTTAAGACCGAGTGTTATGTGGATGGAAATGTATCTTGTGTTCATGGGTTATTAAAATTAGTATTATATGATAACTTGATAAGAAGAATTTGTTCTTGGCTATGCAACTCATAGATTTGATTCTTATAGCTTAATGTTACAAGTTTTTTGGCCATATGAAATTGTAAATTTGAAATTTATAAAAGAGGGAATTAAGATGAATTATTAAAAGTAAACATGGGCTACTTAAGTTTGGGTCTTAGGCCCAAGAGGGATGGGCCTAAGATGGGCCAAGCTGGCCGGCCCATGAAGCCCATGAAGGGCTTCCATCGACCACAAGGAGGGGAGAAGGCCGGCCCATCTTCAAGCCCATCATGTGCATGGGGTTTGCCAAGTGGCAAAGAGGGGAGTTACACCCATTGGCCACCTTGGGCAGCTCCTAATCATTACAAATGATTGAATAAAAGGGAAATAAAGAGAAGGGGAGTGACCGGTTTTGAGAGAGGGAGAGAGAGAAAGCTGTCGAGAGAGTGAGGGAAACCGAGAGAGAGGAGGAGAAGGCCGCGCGAGGAAGAAGGAAGCCGCTCGTTCGTCGCTCGTAGCCGCCGTGTCCCACCGCCGTCGTGCTCGCTGTAGCTCAATTTAGATTCAATTTAGATCCTTTGATCTGCTCTTGCATGTTGTGTCTAGAATTTTTTATTGAATGGTGATGAATTTCGGATGTCTAGAGTGTGAAAAACCGAAGTTTTAAGAGTGTTGTTTTGAAGTAGTAAACTGTTCTCGAGTAAACAGTCTGACCCAGAATGTTGTAGTGGCTTGCATGTGATGTTTGAGTTGGATTTTGGCTTCGACTTCTTCATGAAAGTTGTATATAACATCTTGAAAAATAACATACTAAAATTTTAGTCAAAATATATGAGTTTTGAGGGGTGAAAATCTCCCTCTACGAAAATGTTAGATCTGAAGCTGTTTTGTTGACCTCTTGGTGATTTTGTGTGTTGCATGTAACTTTTTACTGAGAATTTCACTTCAACCTCTTCACAAAAGTTGTAGAGAACATCTTGAAGGATAACATACTCAAATTTGAGATAAAATGAACAGGTATAGCCTAGCGAAACGATTTTTATTTTGAAGACGTTAGATCTGGAAATGTTGTACTGAGCTCCAGTGACTTCGTGGACTATAAAGTGACTTTCGTTTGAAAATATCACCTTGATCCCTTAATTAAAGTTGTAGTAGACCTCTTGAGGCAAAACATATCAAAAATTCAGAGGAAAAGAAGGAAGATAAGTAGGTGAAATCGTGACTTTTTGGAGACGACTAAACCTGAAATGTTCGGTACTAGGAACAGGGGCTTCAACCGTCCATAGTTAATTATCTAGGACGAATCTAGCCTTGATGTCTGCATGAAAAATCTGCCTTAGGGTCTTGAATATCACATGGTATAATTTCATAAATTTTGAAGGTCATTCCGGTATTTAATTTGGAATATTCCTGAGATCATGCAATCTGATGTGTCGGAATTTTGCAAGCTGTAATGCGTGACCTATATCTTTTGTGTGAGGTTCTTTTGGGTATTTAATGGAAATATTTTCTAAAACTATGCAAGCTGGATTGTGCGAATTTCAAATGCTGAAATTTGTGATTACTCTGTTTTGGATGAGCCCCATGAATTATATTGATAAAGGTGATTGAATCTTGCTGAGCATGTGATGATATTTTCCATTGCATATAGAATCAAATGCTGAAATTGACTTTGTTGCCATTACATCATGTGTCATGTTGATTGTGAGACATAAATTGGTGAATATGAATTATGATGAATGAGAAAACTGTTAGAGGTGGGCCGATAATGCCCTAGGAGTGTCAAGATGCCCGGGATGGGGGTGCCGGATGCCCGGTTGTATTGTGATACATGCCCGGATGTCCTCGGGAGTTTCGAGATGCACGGAATGGTTGGGTGCCGGAAGCCTCAGAGGTTTGTGCCCAGGGAATGCCTCGTGATGCCAGTTGGGATGCGAGATGTCCGGAATATGGGGGTGCCGGATGCCCGGTGGTGTGTGCCGGAGGTTTCTCGCGATGCCTAGATTGGGGTGCAAGTGATAAAATGTGGGATACAATTACTGGTCCTTGGAAAGAAAGATGTGGTGATCAAATTGAAAGATGAAAAGTGGAAATTGAATCATGCACATATGATATGATGACATATGCATGGTTGTATGATGATGATGATGAGTGCATGGTTGTATGTGCACCTATGGCATGGTATATGTATGACATGATGATGATGAGTGCCTTGTTGTATGTGCACCTATGGCATGGTATGTATATGACATGATGATGATAAGTGCATGGTTGTATGTGCACCTATGGCATGGTAGATATATGATATGATGGTGATGAGTACATGAGGATGTATGTACATATGGTATGATGACATATGCATGGCTACAAGGTAAGTTATGCTTGGATGCATGAATGACATGTACTATGCTATGATTGTTATGATTGTATTGTATGATGCATTGAGTGGTTTATTGGATCTTTTACCTATTAAGTGGTTGTACTCACCCCTTCGGGAACCAACATTTTAGATTAGAAAGATGCCGCTCCTTACTGTCACGCGGGGTACCTTTTATGGCCTCCCATCTGACGTGGAGGTAAAGTGTTCGGAGATTGATTGTGTTACCATCCTTGGTCTAACATTTGTGATAGTTCGCGTGTTGGTCATGTACGATGTGGGCCTGGCTGGGGGCCCAGTCATTCAAGAGTTTTTGTCGGTCCACGTCCGCCGAAATGGAGTGATTCGGGGGATGTTGTCGCCACCACCGCCTGACGCACCAAGATAGGTGTGATGGCCACATGAGGAGTAGAGAGATGACATTTCTTTTTTAGAGTAGCCAACACTTATAGATGGAGGATGATACATGATCGTTATAGGGGTCGAGATATCCTTTTGGGATGTGGTCAAGTGTAGTTAGAAGTCTTGGCTTTCTTTTTGTCATACCGACCCGAGAAAATCCATCATGAAAATATATAAATAAAAGTGATTCGGCTTTATCTTTTCTTATGATGCTTAGTGGTGTGCATTGCATTATTGTTATTGGAGGGAGGAATGGTGAGACTTGTTTATGCTTCCGCTAATAAGTTGCGCTGGGACCGTTTTTTTATTTAAAAATGCCTATGAACTACGATGCTTCTACACTGAGATGTAACTAGTGTTCGTTAGGTGGAGCGATAAGTACCTGTGGCAACCTTAGGTGTTTCGGGGTGCCACAGCTAGTGGCTGAGGAT